>BJBW01010350.1:22659-38853 GCA_004320125.1 Scolopax mira | reverse complement strand
AGCACAACTCCTGCAGAAAGAGATCGCTGCCAGACAGCTCTGCCACATACCCAGCTCATTATGATTTTTATAATTTGGGCTCCTAATGGTTTCTTAGTCAGAAAGCAGTTACGGAAAAGCTTCAGTACATAAATACTGCATAAATTATCATAACTTAAGACCCAAAAAATTGGTTGGCATTCTAAAGCTGACAAACTGCACGTTACAGTAGTTAGAAGGAGAAGAGAGTTTATGTACAACCTGCAGGGAAGCACGTATTGCTCCTATCCACTTCTTGCAAACTGGCAATCACAGATGGGCTCGGAAAAGACTTGGAACAGAAAATAGATCTTTGCATTTGGAATGTGCAAGTTCTACATCTACATTAACAGGTTTGTAATTCACAGCATGACATTCAATGAAAGACGACATGGTAAGGGTGTTGCACATTTTAACACACTTACATAATGAGCAATTATGTTGAATATATTCAAAAATAGATTTTTCTGTAGGTTGGGAAAAATCCACAATTAGTAATCGGTTTCCTTTCTAGAAATTCTGATACCCTGGCTGGCTTACATTAATTTTTTTGTGCACTGATGCTGAGCGTTTTTCATACAACAAACAGCAAACCCAGCCTGAAAATCAACAGTTTTATTTTGACATGAAATATTATGACATAATATTGTGATTCTACTTTACAGAAGCATTGCCAAAAAAAGTGCTTTATGATGGCGCTTATTTAATATTTTTTTTTCAGTAACTTCAAAAATGCTGATTTTATTTTGTTGTCTGCAGCAAGGATAAGGGCCTACTACTTTTCCCTTGTTAAGCAGCAAAATCCAAAAGGGACACAACGTCTCCCGCTGATGGAATACAGCTGTGGTGGGCAGAGGGCATGGCCTGAAGGTCCCAACAGCCTGCACATGGCAGGGCCACTGCCACGTGGCAACAACCCCAGCAATACACAGCAACAACATGCCATTTTAGAAGGTTGAGATGTTCATCGACTCTAAAATTGCTCTCCCAGACTCCAGGCCATCTGCATGCTGTAGCCAAGAAGGAGGAGGAGGAGGAAGGGTGTGATTTTGTTGATGGAACTGAAAGAACTGCTATTACAGAATCAAAGAATCACAGGGGCTTGGAAGGGACCTCTGGAGATCACCCAGTCCCACCCCCTGCCAGAGCAGGGACATCCAGAGCAGGTCCCACAGGAATGTGTCCAGGTGGGTTTGAATGTCTCCAGAGAAGGAGACTCCACCACCTCCCTGGGCAGCCTCTGCCACCCTCACAGCAAAGAAGTTCCTCCTCATGTTTAGGTGGAACTTCTTATATTCAAGAGTGTGCCCATTGCCTCTTGTCCTGTCCCTGGGCACCACTGAGAAAAGACTGGCCCCATCCTCCTGACACCCTCCCTTTAAATATTTATAAGCATTGATCAGATCCCCCCTCAGCCTTCTCTTCTCCAGACTTAAAAGACCCAAGTCCCTCAGCCTCTTTGGTATCAATCATTCCATCTCCAAAAGCTTTACCAGGCTCTGCACCTCAAGGAGGAAGGACTCTAAGGAAAGTTTGTAATTAATCCAAACCAATGTCACATGGAGCCAAAATGACCTTATTCCAATCAGCAAGAAAAGCAATAGAAAAATCACCTGCGCTCGCGGTCCCTGTAGAAGCCACTCGCTCCATAAATCATTTAGTCAATAATGATTCATAACAAACAGGGCTAATTTTAGTTTTGTAACTTCACAGCTTGAGCTTGGAACCCAGCAGCCCATGAATGGGACCCGGAGGGCTCCTTCCCTCCAGCCCAGGCTCCTCCATCCTGGCTGAACCCCATCCCACCACATGTGGCTGACCTTCCCCTGCGGGCATCCCTGCTCTCACCAGCACGGCAGGGTTGGTTTTAAACACATGAAAGCAGCTTCGGGCCTTCTACGTGTCAGTGATTTTTATGAGCAATCGCTTCAAACACTAATACTTGGATTACTTTTTTGGTTTAATTCTGTTCCTGACTGCAGGAGCGAGCGCAGTGATTGGCGAAGGTCCTTACAGGACCTCTGACCCACACGACAGGTTATTGCCCTGCCTCGGTAGCCATCAGCCCCCCCCAGCAAGCCCACTGCTCAGCCAGGCTGGGACCCTCTCCTGTGGGGAGGGGGAGTGCTGTGAGCCAACGCGGCGCTGGGTGCCACACACACAGCCGTTTGTCACTCCCTCGGGTCACAAGGCTGCTTCGCAAACAGGGTTGAGCCCATGAGTCACTATTTGGCCTCCTGTACTCTAGAAAAATCAATTATCAACTCTGATCGCCTTTTCTCTGTGACTCTGAAGCATCTTAGATGCCCTTTCTCCCAGGGCAGGAAAGAGAGAAAGCTATAGCAGCATGATTGCCCTTCTTTGATCTTTTCCTTTCTATCAAGTTCTTCGGTCCCAAAGTGCAAAGAGCAACGAGACCTTGACCTTCTGCAGGATTGGTCCATGTGCTCCTGCCTTTATTGGCAGGGCCTCGTTAATGCTGATGAGATGTGTGAGTGCAGAAGAGATGAAGCTGCATACACAGGTATACTTGACTTCTGGGCAAGTGGCCACTCTTGCCCAGGAAGCAAGAATGAGCGAGAGACCTCCGAATAATCCCGATGTGTAACAGCTCGGGCAGCAGCAGCCTATTGGAAGCCCAGCAGGGTTAGTCAGCAGAGCTGGGGCATTTTTTTTTTAATTCAAAGTTCAGTACATTCCTCAATCCATTCACAAAAGTAAGGAAGCAAGGGAGGTCCCACACAATCAGGCTTTTGTGTCTCCTCCCCAGCAGAGCTGCATCTGGAAGTCACACGCAGAAATCTTCTCCCAATTAGCCACCAGTAATGTCACTGAGAACTCATTAGCAGAAGTCTTCCTAGCTACAGTTACATTAGTACCCTTAAAATGCATTTTCCTAAGTTTAACCAGCTTCCTTAGCATGGACTAATCAAATGACTCATTTCACAAGCGCCTCGCATTGATTTCTCAGCAAAATTAATCCCAAAGAAGGAAGCTGCTCCTACAGAAGGTATTAATATCCTTAGTGTCGGACTTGCTTCTCCCTGCTTTCCCTCCTTGGTTTTATATTTTCCACACCAAGGAAAAGAAAGGACATACCACAATAAAAACCAGTATTGGTTTAAGCTTCCATTTGAAGCACAGGGGGGTTCAGCAAAACTCCAGGCTGTTTAAAGATTTCCCCTTTAATCCATCGTCCTGGAATCAGCCCCGACGTCCGCAGCACTTCACCTGCTACGACTTCAGAGACCCGGGGATTGTCCCAGATTGAAAAACAAACACCACATAAACTCTTATCCTCAGGAAGAATTGTGAGGGCACCCCGAGGGCCCCAAAGGCAGGGGGTGAAGCGTCCCAGGAGGGATAAAAGATTGTCAATTAATCTTCACCATTACACAGAAGAGAAATACAATTACATGCAAATCTGGTTTCTCTGGTGAATGTTTCAGCCCAGGGAAGCTTGACAGTCCGGAAACAAACGAAATTCCACTTTTGATTTGTTACGGGATGGTAGAATATCCCATTAAATAATCCACTTCCCAGTATCAGTCTGGCAACATGACGTTTGGGCTGCAGACTGGGAGTTTGTTTTAAGAACAGAGACATACAAAAACTTTGATGTGAATTCACTCATCCCCAGTCAAATACAGTTTCTCTTTGTTCAACACACTCTCACCCTTAAAAAAAAAAACACCTCACTTCCAGGTGCATCTCTGCACAGTAGCAAATAGATGAAGTTTGGCACTAAATTCAAAATGCTTCCTGTACAATTGGGAAATAAGAAAAGATGTGCTTAAATTCATAAATCACCAGAACCAAACAAGATTTTTTTTTTTTGAGTGACCTCTTCAATTAAAGCAGAGCAGAAACACCACCGGCCACCAATTTTCTTCCTTCTGGACTCAGCACCACGACTGAACTCAAGACAAGAAATCATTTCAGAAAGATGGGACCGTTCCCCCATCCAAAGAGTCACTTTCCCTGGCTGGAGAGTGACAGCACACCCCAAGGAATTCTTTGCAGACATCACACAGCTGCGGGTGTCCAACACGAAGCCCAGATGGAGCTGGAGCAAGGAAAGCAAAACCAGCCCCTGGTTTTTCAACCATGCTCCAGAAGTCCCTGCACTGACTCCAGCACGAAGAGGACTTGCCGCTGGAGTCACGACAGAAAGCACCACCCAGCCTGATCCAACCCACCCCTACAAGAGTTAGAAGAGGAAAGGAAAGACTGTCAAGTGATTTCAAAAGCTAGAACAAACTTTGATTTGGTTTTCAGCTTTAACAATACATCTTGGAAACAGTTACCAAGGAATGAAATGTGGATTCATAGAAGGAACTGCAGCTTTTATTTGCATTTAAAGCTTTTCTTTTTAAAAAGAAAATTTTCAGGACAGAGGCCCCCTTGTGCTTCCCTCCCTTATAATCCTTCTCAAGAATTGTTCCTCAGATTGAGCCATTCCTGATTCTCCCGCAAACCTTATCCTAAACAGCCTACGTCTGCAGCCTAAACAGCATGAAGACCTTTCTCTGGCACCATTGCTGATGTCCTACAAGAAGCAGGGAGCCAGCCTAAGTAAAGCATTGACTAGAAAGTACTGGAAAGTTATCCTCTTTAAGGCAATAATTTATATAATAGAAAGATTTTAAAAAATGAAGTAATATATCCAGCTCAAAGCTATTCCAAAAGCAGAGAGATAAGACACACAGAGAAATACCATTGGCTTCCAGACAAAGCTGCTAACTTCTTTTCCGAGAGCAATTCTGTGATTTCAAAAGAATTCTGAATCAGAATAAAGCCTTATTTCCTGCAGGAGCAAAATTGTGAATAATATTCTTCTGGAAACTGCAGGTGCTTTTCCAAGAAAATGGAAGTGTTTGCTTTTCCCAGGAACACGGGCATCCTTCAGCTCCCAGTTCTGTCCCCAGACTCTGACTGCATTTGGCTGGGTCAGGGTCTGGACCCCACTGGTGTCTGCTGTGCCCCCCAAGGCCACTCGCCAAGCTGCCAGGGATTCATGGGAATTCCATGGGAGGGAAAGAATTTTACGTGAAATACCTTTAGATACAGAGCCCAACCTGCAACCCGAGTTTGAGTTTTGCAAAGGAGTTTCCAAACAAGTTTTGTCAAGCACTAAAAGCAGCACAGCAAAGCTCTAAACATTTTTCCTAGTGCTTCTGCAGGAAAAATTGGTTCCCTATGTCCTTCACATTGCACATCAGCATCACTTACACCACAGTTTAGGAGTTTAGTTCATCAATAATTACAAAGCAGGAATAGAATAAAAAAATTAAGTCTTTATTGAAAGTCTCCTTTTCCTCTTTGGCCAAAAAAAGCTGAAAGCAAAAATTTCAGTGATTACTGGAACAGAAGACCATCTTCAGTAAACTCTGGTACGAACATATCATAGCTGGGTCAGGAACTGACTCAGTTACAGCCCTCTGAACTTCTGTGCTGCCTGGAAGGGTTTCCAGCAGCATCCAGATTTTCCATCTGACTCGGCATGAGGAACCTGTTCGAGTTGCCTGTAACGTTCATAAAGAGCCTACCCAGTGAAAAACCCTTGAAAACATTCTACATGTGACTGATCTACAGTCATATCATCTGGTGCAACAACATGTTTGCTGAGAGGAACATCAAATCTCCAGAGGCTCATTCAGCCCACCCTTGAGTGGATCTATATTAAAAAAAAAAAAAAAAACAAAACAAAACACACCAACAAAAAAACAGCAAACGACCAACCAAGAAACACAATGATGAGATTAATCATTCAAGATGTTTTTCTTAAGGAACCCAACACATACACACTTCACTTTTATCTCTTCTAACTTAAAAGTTTAAAGTCCACCCAGCAACCATTTCTAAACTATTCCTGGGCACTGCAAGCATCTAAGCCACGCTAGAGGAGGAAAGTTTTCAAATTACAGAAAAATGCTCTATTGCCTGTGTAATAACTCAAGACATCAGCCAAATGTAGTGACTCTGACTGCAGGAGGGAGAGGCAGGAGTGCAGTCAGGTCACTCCGTGCTCCACATAATCCCTCTGCTTTCAGGTCCAGGTGCCTTATAACTGATACACGGTAAGAAGTGTGATCATCAGCAGTGACCATTTACTGCCAGACACAAAAACACGAAGAATGGAGTGAAAAAAGAAAAAATTGGATTCTTTCTCATTTTGGAGGCAACCAGGATTATTACCACTTGATCCATTTATTGGTCCTTCTTCCTTTCTTATTACTGCAGCCAAAGAATCACAAATTGCAGCTTGCTGTATCACAGTACTTGCTGTAAGATACATAACTACGACTTTCAAAAT
This sequence comes from Scolopax mira, assembly GCA_004320125.1. Taxonomy (NCBI): domain Eukaryota; kingdom Metazoa; phylum Chordata; class Aves; order Charadriiformes; family Scolopacidae; genus Scolopax; species Scolopax mira. The sequence continues at coordinate 32,519 of BJBW01010350.1, read as the reverse complement.
GGGTTTTCCTCAGCACCATGTTACCAGGAAGGCTCTATGGCTGGATCTACACTGAAATATGTGACAACAGACCATAAAAGGACTGCATCAGAGGCAAAAATAACAGGGCAGAGACGCCAAGGCAGAGACGAGGGCAGCAGCTCCCTGCTCTAGGGCTAACATCCCCACAAGCAGCACAAGAGCTGAGAGCTCTGCACACTCTGCAGGGGCTGGTGATGAGTTTCCAGCACCCCCATATCACAGCTCCTTTCTCATACAAGCAAGAGCCATCCCTGCTGTAGCGTACACGAAGCAGAACATGGCTTAATATGGCTCTGCAGACTCCTGACACAGAGCTCTAGGGTCTGCAGCTCTCCTGCTGACTTTGCTGTACTGGCCAACTCTCTGAAGCCCAGTCTGCTGCTCAGAAACAGCTGCCAACTTCCCAAGGGGTGCCCAGATATTTCTCGGAACTATTACAGACATGAGGTTTTGGGGTTTGTTTTTTTTAACAGGTTCAGGCTATTGCCAGGTACCAACGCTGCAGCCCAGAAGGTGGCTGCCAACAAGATCTCCAGAATGAAGATGTGCTCCCTGGCAGTAAGAGCTGTACGACACGCTGAAGCCTACCCAAGAGCCATCACAGTTCTGCCAACATTCCTCACTTCCTCTAATTTGCATATCTTGCATATATCTGCATACCCTTATTTCCCTCTTTCATAACAGGAGCAGCAGCCCCTGAACCTACACTGGGGTTTCTATCGCTCGTATACCACACATCATCTGGCACCAAAAGGGACACTGGAGCTCTTGCTACATATTAGGTAGTGAGAAGCTGCACAAATCCTTCCACGGACGGGGAGGTGAGCCAAAGGCAGGAGCTCATACAACAAAAGCACTGGGGCGAGCATTAGTCCCATATTCCATTAGAGTCAAAATTTAATGTAAAGTAACAAATGCAATATCTGATAAGCAAAACACTTTGTTCCAGTGAGGCACTCATTCCAGTTAAAGGGTTTAACATTTGGTAAAACGCAATAAATCAGATGCAAAAGAAGTCTTAACTAATTACATAATGGCTCATTGGATTTACCGCTGGCATATCCTGCCAGGTCTTTCTAGGTAATGTGCTGGCTGAGATTTATTTATGCAGCAGGACAGAATAGAACCAAGGGATTACAAATTCTAAAGAGGAAATACATTTTTTAAGGGGAATGCTGAGGCTGGAGAAGAGGAGCAGAGTAGATTGTGGTAGGAAGGCCTGGAAGGTTTAGACTGGGAACATACCAGTGCATATTTGCATGCTGTAAATGGTGAGCCAAGCAAAAGTTACTAAGTGGACTAAGAGAAGTCCCTGCAAGGATAAATAAATCATGGATCCCTGTAGAAAGACACTTGGAAAAATTACAGCATCACGTCTCTTCCCTTGTCACTTCCCAAGCCCAAGAAGCGTTGCTTCTCTTTAAAGAAAACCTCCTTTCTTTAGAGAAAACAGATTCTTTTTGACACCCTCTGCAAATGGTGGGACCAGGACACCACACGATATCCAAGATGCAGGTACACTAATACCATAATGTATTGTCCCTTTCCTTGCAAAGCCTAGCATTTACTTTGCTTTTTCGGGCACTGCTGGCATTTTCATATAATTGTTCATTATACTCAGCATTAATAGCTAACCCACCCGTACTACTGACCAAAACAAACAGGCTCTGGGTTCCAGCTGCAAGGCCAAAGAGCAAAGCCCAGCCACCCTGTGGGTCACACAGCACCGAGCCTCCCCTGGCCCTTCCATGGTGTGGCTGCGAGTGTCAGAGAAGACCCCACAACCCCAAGGGCACTCGAGGATGAGCAACACTCAAACCAGAAAGCACACAGAGACCTGACATATCCCTAACAACCTCGGGAACCCAATGTCCTTCTTTTGAAGTCAAGAGCAGAACTCGAATGAATTTGACCTCAGCTTACCAAGTCACTGGAATTTGACATTCATTAAAATATATACTTATGCTACTGCTCGTGTGCTGAAGCAAAAGAGTTATTGTCTTTATCATTTTAAAGAAACAGCTGCAATTACAATGCACTAACAAGCTGCAGTTGTTATAACAACCAGGCAAGGTTAAAGGCTTGGCAAAAGCTGTACACACTGAAGTTTATGATCTATAGCAAGTGGGAATGCACTAAGAGGACAATGAACAGCTGCTGTCTTCCAGTTAAAGTGGTTTTAAATAAAAATGCTTCCTCCCCCCCCCAACTTTCCACCTTCTTATTGCTAAGATTACTGGCTTCAACAGAAAGCCCCATTTCCACCTCTTTATCACCGAGCTGAGCAAAGCTTAAAAGCCAGCAATGAAAAGAAACTAAAACAAAAAAAAAAATCTATTAAAAAAATAATCAAGCATCTTTCACGTATAATAGAACAGGGTTTGTGAAGTAGACTGAGAAGTTAGAAACAAAGTTACCATCTAAAGTGCTATTAAAAGAATCACAGCTCATGCTTTTTCTAATTACTGCTACACAATTACCCGGCTCTAGGCTGGAAGTGGGAGAACACAGATTTACACCCAGTTACTGGCCTAGGCCATCTTAACAAGTTTGCCACCTTTAAATAATTAAAGGCAAAACCATAGTTTTCAGAAAATTGCTACTTTTCTTAATATTTTCATTGACAAGAAGTTAGCACAGCAGCCAGAATCATACCACAAGACAAAGTTCACAAAGTACTAAAAAATTATGAACAATTTAAAAAAAAAAAACAAAACAAACCCACCAAACAAGGCAATGTCTAGTTTCACACATTCAAATTACTTGCAAATTAAAACACAGGGGCTACGTGCAATGCTCAGCAACACTTCCATAGCAGAGCTCCAGCAATGAACTAATTCACCTGCAGACAGTCCACGCTTTGCTGACTGTAAAGCTGCCGTTAATAGAAACATTTCCCCCAAAATAATAACTCAGATAGAACCATCTGAAGCTGCGAGCAAGCAGGCAAGCATGGTCAGACCGGCTGCTACAGGGACGGCGAGAGGCAGGAGGCATCCCCCGATTCCTAGAAGAAAAGTGCAGGCTTTAACCCAGATCCTGCACAAGGGAAATTGCCCACAGACACACCTATTGCAGCTTTAAAAACCGACAAAGCCAGCCTAGAAAATCAGACAGGGGTTTCTGTTATTCCACATCTCTCTTGCATAGAGCAGTTTGTTTTCTAAGGAAGGTTTGAGGCAATGTCTAAGAACATATCCATTCCTCAAAAAAGGTTTCACACTATATCTTTTGGCTCATCTCAAACTTCTCAGTGACTTTAGTTCTCAGAGAGAGAGAGACCCTGGTGATTTTCTTCTCTACTTCTCCCAGCCCCTGCAGATTTCAGCCATGGCTCCAATTATCCAGACTATGGTCCATAACCACAGCAGGTCCATCAGTTGGGACAAGGAGCATCCATGGATACGCTCCTCCACAAACACGGAGCCCCTACCCCATGCTAGTTGTCTGCTCACACTCACAACTACATCACGCTTTGAGAAAGAGAATAACGCCCCTGAGGCATTAAGGCTCAGTAATGAGACATTCCACACTTCATTGCCAACTGCCTTGTAAGTAAAAGCAGCTGTCTGAGGTATCAAATCTTGAATCCCCCATAAAATCACGTTCCTTACTAGAGCTGCAGAGCACAACAGTTTCTGCCCTGATTTATTAATTAACACACACAGTGCAATAGCCTCTCCTAGAACACAGCCTTCCAGCAAAACAGAACAGGCAACTTTAAGTTAATTACCCTCATTATACTTCATCTTGTAGAAGTCTACACCAGAAATATAGGTACAAGCTCTCTCCTGCTTTCTAAACCTTTTTAAATTATTTGGTTAATTTACTGGAATCAGCTGAATGAGAAATACAGCAGCCCACAAAATACCTATCACATAGACTTGGTTAATGCAAACTGTTTTTCAATTAATATTATAAGCACCTGATATATTCATACTTTCCTTAGCTATATATCAGAACGTTGAGGACACAAGTTCTCTACTAGTGTCTAAACCTGACCATAAACAGCCCAGTAACTCACCTCAGCCCACGCAGCTCACACAACTACACACAATCTTTTTCCTCGTCCACAAGAAACTCAACAGCTCTTCAGCAGAACAGTCCCCCAAATTTGCTTTTAGTACCTGTTCCTTCTCCAGACATCTTCAAACCTGAGGCACGTGTCTCCAGCTCCACAGAGCTCTGTGTTCAGCCAAACCCGTGACCTCTTGAACCATCCCCAACACTGCAGCTGGAGCCACTAGCAATCACACTCTCACCCAGCTGTACCTCATTTAAGGGAACCACCCCTAATTAGGACACTCCCTACCCTAATTAGGTCATAGAATCATTTCAGTTGGAAAAGACCCTTGGGATCATTGAGTCCAACCATCTACCCTACCCTACAAAGTTCTCCCCTCCACCACATCCCCCAACACCACATCTAAATGACTCTTAAACACGTCCAGGGATGGGGACTCAACCCCCTCGCTGGGCAGCCTGTTCCAGTCTCTGACCACTCTTGCTGTGAAAAACTCTTTCCTGATGGCCACTCTAAACCTACCCTGCTGGAACTTGAAGACATTCCCTCTCATTCTGTCCCTAATTACCTGTGAGAAGAGCCCAGCACCAACCTCTCTACAATGTCCTTTCAAGTAGTTGCAGAGGGTGATGAGGTCTCCCCTCACTCAGCCTCCTCTTCCTCAAACTAAACAGCCCCAGCTCCTTCAATAGCTCTTCATAAGATTTATTCTCCAGGCCCTTCACCAGCTCTGTTGCCTCCTCTGCCCCAGCTCCAGCACCTCCAGATCTCTCTTGGATTGAGGTGCCCAAAACGGGACACAACACTCCAGGTGTGGCCTCCCCAGTGCTGAGTCCAGGGGGACAATCACCTCCCTGCCTCTCCTGGTCACACTATTGCCAATCCAAGCCAGGATGCCACTGACTTTCTTGTCCACCTTACACTGACCCTTAACACCTCCCAGGTGGAAAGCTGGTGCTGAAAGCAGTTGTTCACAACTAGAAACAGCATTTTACCTCACATGCCTTCCCAACACCACTTCATGACTATTTAAGTTCTCAGTGCAAAGCTGAGAGGTGGCTGCTGGAAGCTGCTCTCCCTCCCTGTGCTAATTCCAGAGAGCAGAGACTCACCAGCCCTTGGTGTTGTCTGCTCCCGACTGCTTCAGCACAGATGAAAAAGCTGAACCAAATACACGTGCTGAAGTTTAAATTCATGAGTCCTTGACATCCCCTCTCACACATGCATGGTCTGCTATTACACACTGCAGATATGGGTGTTGAATATTAATCTCACTGCTTTTTTCTCTCTCCTTCTGTCAAAATTATGTTCTTTGACCCCACAGCCCTCGGGAACAGAGAACAGAAGATATAAATTAACTAGCATCTCAATTCCCCACATTGAAAACAATCTGGCACCTTGTGTTAATGGGAAGACTTTTAGGAATCCAGTTACTGAGGTGGCAGTCTGTCAGCCTGTGGCAGGGGATTCCTCTCTCTTAACTGGATCCTGTCTGCAAGGACTGATCACACACCACTCCACATCACACTGTCCCTCCTTCCTCCAGGATGGCAGGAACTTCCACGTCTTCCAGATACATCAATGTTTGTTTTCCTTCATTTGGTTTTATTTGTCCATCTTCATCACTGAGGCATCTTGGTCTGACAGTCACATTTGCGTGGCTGGTAACAAAGGGGAAGAGTCGGTTTCAATTTAAAATAGTGTCTGCTTTTCTGGCAACGAATAGCCATGATTTTCTTCTACGCCCTGAAATGCTTCAAAATAAGCCTTTTCCCTGACTTGGCATAGAAATAGGTCATACACCATCTGCCTACACGTGGCACATCTTTACATGCTTTTCTGTTCACTCATGTTTTCTTATTACAGAAAAACTGCAATCGGATTTCATGGTAGGAAAAATAGACCAAAACTCTTTGGGGCCATGTCCATCCTCTGAATCAGCAGGAGAGGAGCCTGCACCAAGCCAGAAGATGTTTTGCCACACTAACCTGAGCTAACGAGCCTCTGTGGCATCCCACTGTGTCCCCATGGCTCTGTGGTACCCGCAATGCCCATGGGGTATTTGCTGCCACGCTTGGTTGGAGCCCATCAGCAAAACACAGAATATGATTAAACGTTCCAGAGATTTATGATAAACCATAGCTTTTCCAAGGATTAACAGCACAGAACACTAGGAAGGACTGTTAAACGCATTCTGGTTTTTGTTTAAAAAATTACATTTGCAAAAGTAATTCAAGCATTTATTAAAGATAGGCATGGAGTCCCTCTTTCCAAAGACAATTAAGAAGCCCCCCGTGACCCGTACTAGGCAGCGCTAGAGATTTTCCCATTGCTATTCCGTGTTGCTAGAACTTCAATGAGCAGCTGTGACTACTCTGCAGCAAAGCCATGATGAGGAGAACAAAAGCAGAGAAGATGGCTGTTGAGCATCACAGGTGCTTCTTGGGGGACACAGGGCAGCTGGGGCAACGGTAATTCCAGATTCATTGCAGATGGAGCCACTCTCCCAGACACGCTCTGGAAATCTTACCCCATTTACTCAGAGACTGCTAGAACAACCAAAAACCTCAAGGCAGATTGTATCAACTAGCACAACATTTTCATACACTTCATCAGCTCCATGCTCAGAAGTCAAAATAAAATTCCCAGAGTTTGAGAAAATTGTCCAGGGTTACTACAGCAAAAATTAAGAGGTTAAATCATGTAAATATTATGAAGTTAACTTCTTCCTCTGATGACAAGAGGAAGAAACATCTTCAGACAATGGTTATAAATGTGACATCGACCCAGCAATAGTCTATTAAATTAGAAAACTACTGCAATTGATTGAGAACACTTGGACTGCACCTACACAGAAAGTCCTGATAGGATAAAATATCTTCTCATCAGAAAGGTCAGGCTTTTGAAAAGATGATTTATTCTAAACAGAAACTTAGTGATTTTTTTTTTCCACTTCATTGATCAAATGTATTAGAACAAAAATCCAATTACTATTTTTGATTGATCTATTAGCAGGTCTTGGAGACCTTATTCCAGTGAAAATATTATTTTCATATCTTCCAGACCAGAAGGAGTCACAGCTTGCAAAAGCAACCTGCCATCCTAGAGGAACTATTAGATTAAATATGAGAATAGCAACATGGTTTTGTGAGCAGAACTTGCTGCAATGCTATATTCAGGCATCCGAAGTATTTTTCAGCACTGCAGAGCACATTAAGAGATGAACTCGTGTCACTGTACGCTGTATTAAATTCGAGGCTAAGTCATTTGCAGCAGATATCACATTTCCTCGTTGTTCTGCAGAGTATTAGGAAGCCAAGCTTTCAGTAGGGACCTGCGCTGAGTCAGAAATGCCCTTGTTTCCATAAGAAAATGTCAGTTCAATGAACCCAAAATGTTTAAAAGGCGATATTCCTGTTCTGTAGCATTATGGGCCATGGCTAGAATGGGGTGAGATTCCCTTCACACAGTGGAAGCCGTGCCCCTGGGCTCTGGGGAAAGCATGGCTCAGGAGGCAGCGCAGGTGTTTCTCGTTCCAGTTCCTCCCTACACTGGGGTGATGGAAAGAGAGAAATCCTGAAGCTCTGTGCTCTGCCCAGACACAGGCCGAGTGCCTGGCCTTGCACACACAACATGGAACACAATGCTGCTGTGTGTGGCCAGGTCCCACCATGGTGCAACATTCCTGCCCCTCATTTCCAGACTTGCTTGGAGGTCACCAGAAGACTCAGCTTTTTTCCAACTTTACCCAAACCCACACCTCAGACACCTGACTTGGTTCCTGTCAGGTATCAAACCCCTGCAGGGACGTACCCCAGCTTCCACCACAGAGGGGATGCTGGAATTGAGTTCCTCTTTGGGTGAGTTGTACAAACCTACCTCGTTCATCCCTTGAAAGGGAAATATTTTATAATATCTCTGGAAGATACAAAGTAATACACAAAACATAAGCAAACCTTGCAGAGATGAACTGCTTTATGCACCAATTTAAGAAAAAAAAAACCTCTAAGTTTTTAATCACAGTGTCTAAAAAAGCTACAAAAACACTTCTTGGTAAGTTTCTCAAATGCAATAGCAAATTGAAGTACATCAAACCCGTGACACCTTTATAGTGTACACAGCGTTCTGAGGCTGCTCAATTCATATAGCTCTATGTAACACCTTTTTTTCCTATAAATAAATAAATCTTCCATCATAGCCACTGAATTTTTGACCTTATCTGACTTTAAGAAGTTGAAAGAAAAATTTGGAAAACAGAAAACTAAGTTATTTGTCAATGTTTCTTCTTAATCACTTTCAGCACTCCGCCTATTGAAAATACTTTTGTTCATGCATCCCTTTATTTCTTGAAATTGAATGTTTCAAGAAATGGAATAAGCTGCAATAAGGGATTTCATAATAATATACTAATATATAGAGTAACATTTTCAGTTGCTTTTAACTCTCCATGCAAAGATTTTCTGTTCAAATGTTCAGTGACGTAGAGCTGGCAGAATGGCCACAGGGCCAGAAGGACACCTCTAAGGACACCTCTAAGGACACCTCTAAGGACACCTCTAAGGATGGCTCAAAGTTCTCTGTGGAACAAGTCAGGAAATTAAAGCAAACCTGCTATTTTGCAGCAGTCCATAATCTCGCACCTGTAAGCTTACCAGGAGTTGCATTAAAGCTCTGGGGCAAATAAAGTGAATTAACAACTTGGACTCCAGAGGATTTTCCTTCGTGCCAGATAGAGTGTAAATTTGCTTGGAGGGTAATGTATTTCTTGTAGATTTACTCGTGCCAGTTTAATGTCACTGATATCTTTGGCTGCCAGAAATGGTAAATGAATGTGATAAGCAGCACGTGCAGTCTGGTCAAATAAACTCTCATCCCAATGAAACAAGGGAAATCTTATAAAATATGTTTGTGATCAAGCACAGAATATCAACCAGTTGCTGCATTACTAAATTTTAGCTTATACTGTTATTTCACATATTGACACAATTTTATCCACAACAAATCGTTTTAATGACAATTTGTATCACAACAGGTATTTCCTTCTTGCTAAAATTACATTTTTCTCAGGGATTTGATCTCTGACGTGTGATTTTGCATTTGAAAATTTCTATTTGCTTTGGATGAGAGCAGTAGGGTCCAACGAACCTGGGCAAAAACTTGGGAAAAGGCAGAAACTGTTATTGTCAAGTGCAGATAATTCACATCCCAAAGCTGCTAATCAAAGCTGCTCAAGCAGGAAAAGATATTGACTGCTCTGCCTATTATCTTGCAAAAATAAACAGATTCACCCTTCTGCTGAGGGCTTTGCTCATTAATTCCCTACGAGGGTTAAACTTGCTAACTGAATAAAATACTTGTACATCATTTTGCCATCTTATAAAATTCTAAAGTGAATTAGTCTAATAATGAAAAAGCTCTGACTAAGAGAGTTCCTCCCACGAGCAACCTCTGCTGGAAACCTGGGCATAGAAAGGGAGGTGGGGTGGGATCGCTGCCCCTGAAACTCATTCCAGGGTGACAGCCAGCCCCTTTGCCTGGGGACACAGTATGGAATTAGAGGTTCTGAACAGGCAGAGTAAAGGGTAAGCTGAGAAGGAAGAAAGAGAGTAAAGGGAGACCTTATAGCAGCTTTCCAATATCTGAAGAGCACCTACAAGAAAGCTGGAGAGAGACTTTTTACAAGGGCACGTAGTGATAGGATGAAGGAGAATGACTTCAAACTGGAATATGGGAAATTTAGTTATTGGGAACAAACTTTTCACTCCGAAGGTGGTGAGGGCCTGGCCCAGGTTGCCCAGAGAAGCTGTGGCTGCCC
>BJBW01010350.1:0-17031 GCA_004320125.1 Scolopax mira | reverse complement strand
TCCCTGACACAGAGTCCCTCCCCAGCTCTCCTGGAGCTCCTTTCAGACAATGGAGGCTGCTCTAAGGTCTCCCCAGAGCCTTCTCTTCTCCAGGCAAGACGCTCACTTAAAAACACCAAAAATAAGCTTTGATCAGGAAACAAAATACAGTTGTGGACTGGTTCTGTTTCAGCTTTGGTTTCGGGTTAGAGAAACCAGTTCATGAGCAGCACTTCCATAGCAGAGAGAGTGTGCCACAGTACTTGGTCAGAAGAGCTTCTGGATTCCTGATCTGCTTCAAATAAGTTGAAGGAGTAGTGGAGCCTCCCACAGACCTTCTGCCAGACCAGGGGAGCGAGGGGTGAGCTACTTCCATGGCCATTCCATACGCAGATTTCTCATCAGGCTCAGCCACAGATCTTAATACACTCATTCTCACCCAAAGAAACGAGTTCCTGGTCTCAGGTGTGAACCTGAGTAGACCAAACCTAGTCAATATGGTGTATTATGGTGATTAAGCAAGGTCAAAATGAAACCATTAACACCTGCAATACAGGCAAACCCAAGATAAATATACTTAATTTGTCTGTAAAAAATAAAACAGTTGATGAGAAAAAAGGGAATTAATCTTTCCTTAAAAAAAACAAACCACCAAAAAAAACCACAAAAAAAAACCCCAAACAAAACCTCCAGGAGATGTTAGTGTATCACCTAGACAGCTGTACCATTTTATAAAACAGAATTTCATGATGATTCCAAAAGCCTGGCAATAATTCTCTATTTTAGACAGGAATAACAGTTCTTTTGTTCTGGCTGCTCTTTAGCCGCTGCCTTTCAAGTAGGGAACAATCATTTTCAGTTTCAGAGGAAGCCAAAAGAGATTACCTGTATTTCATCTCATAATCAAAGCTGTCCTGTTTGTAGTATGATCTATATTTGAATCTTATTTGCCTATGTGAAGATACTCCAGATGCATTTAGCTTTATACATTGTGTGTTACTGAAAACCAAACAAAGCAGAACCATATCCCGTTTCCTTGCAAGTAAATGTAATTTTCCGCTTTGATTTCATAGATAACAGCATTGGGTCCTGAACGCAGACGGGAGGGAACAGAACAAACACCACACTGTGGCTCACTGAGGTGTGAGCACCTAAACTTCTAAAGCCACTGACGGGGCTGACAAACCTACAGAAAGGCTCTAGGAAAAGTTTCAGAAGCAAATCAAAAAAACACCCACCCCAAACCAGCCAAACACCAGTGCCCCCCCTCAGCAGGCTCCCGTTAGAGAAGGAATGCCCAAACACCTCTACCCTGGGCTTTGCTCACTAGGTGTGTGCTGTGGTGTTCCTTGTGTCTATTGCAGCCTGCTGCTTCCAGAAAATCTTCATCCCACCTGCATTCCCGGAGAGAAACATCTCTGGGGTACCACTAATCTGCTCCTCATATCACCACAACATTAATTAAAACGGCATCATTTGGTACAGTGACTACTGCAAGCAAGAGTTTCTCCCAACTTTGCACGCAATATAAAAGAGAATCTATTTCTGGTTATTTACTCACTGCAGACAGAAACATTTTATGTTTTTGTAAATATACTGTGTGCAAACACTTTTGGATGATTATCCTCAAGGATTGTCTTGGGTTGTAGATAAACGACAAGAAAATGAGGTTGGAACATTACTCACTATAACACTACAACTATGAACAAGCTTTTTCCTCCATAACTACATAAATTCTTGTCGATCAACAGCGATTACTCATTTAAACCCAGAAGCACCTACACTGACTTTAGAACTGGGGCTGAATTCAAACATTTCTTTCTCTCCACCTCAAATTTTGCTGACATCATTCAGCTGAAGATAAACAAGTGGCAAACATTATGTGGCAAATATTTTTTAGTTCAGTGCCGTATCTACAGCAGATAAGATCTAAGCAGTGCTCACTACTCCACGGAAGTTTCTCCATTGCCACCAGCACCGCAGCAACTGCAATTGCAAGGCGAGCCATGACAAGCAGGTGGCTAATCAGCAAACCCTAGGAAATGATTTGGCAATTTCTATTTAGTTCTTGGTGGATAATGATGCATGTCCCACAGGCTGCCAGTGTGGTGAGGATCCAGTTGGCAGGCTAGACCAATTTAGGAATGAGTAGATGAAGACATGAGAGAAATCTTAGATTAAACTCCGCTTGCCTGGCCCATTTTAGAAGAGATAACAGGGACACAAGGTGAAAGAAGCTAGTCCTTAGGGAATTCTACTCACACAGTAACTGTGTGTTCAGTTTGCTGCAGCAGCTTAAAATATGACTAAGAAGAAAAAGGTGGCCAGAGTAACTCCCTCTGGCCAGAGCCGGGGTGGAGCCAAAAGCATCTCTGTGGGTTTCACTCTCTCGCTGCTCAAGCTCAGGGACTCGGCTCTGCCCGACTGGCTCAAAGTGGTACATCCGACTGTTGTCACCAGCACTCACAGCTCCTACACCTTCCCTTCCTTTTAACCAGGGAAGAAAATACACAGGAAGAACGAGGCGGTGAAAATCTAGCTAGATTTCAGCTTTGATCGCCTCTGCTGGGCACCTGGAAGACCACTTTGTAAGTAAGGAAGTCAAACGTACCACTGGCTGCCCTCAGCATGTAGGGAAAGAATCATCTTCATCTGATCACATAAATATTCAACAAAAAAACAGGTTTTGACTTTCTGCGGAGCGCTCATTACACAAACCAACTTTTAGTCTGATTGCTTCAACCACTGTACCTCTTCGCATAATTTATATCACCACACATGCATTTTAGCACATAAATCAAGCTGCCTCTGAACAGGCAGAATTAAATATGCTAAATAGCTTTTTCCAGGCATAGGTTGACTGAGTCATTCATTGCATTTACAACATTGTGCTACAAAGCAAACATAAAATGGAAAATATAGCATGTCAAATAGAAGTAAAGAATCTCTCATTTTAGACATTCAAGCAGAAGCTGAAATGTAGGCTCAAAACAAACCAACGTCAAAGGTTTGTAACTGCCTCGTGAGTATTTCTTGCTTTATGTTATGTCATCGCTTTGCAAAAAGACATTTTGAGAGGTCTTTGGTTGTAGGATGAATTGCTTTTTGAATACCAGCTCCACCTTATTTCCAGTGATTCTTCTGTGGCTCACATTGGTGCAAGTGCCTTGTCCAGGGGAGCGTCCCTGTGCCGCTCTGCCTCGCAGGTTACACACCAGGTCTCAGCAACCTTTTAAGAAGGACTTTGTTTGCAGAAACAATTCATTTTTAGAAGATATACTTGAAGTTCAAACCTGTAGCACACGCTGTGAGTCATCATCTTAGAAATGCAGGCACTCCTGAAGGCGGCTGTGCCAGAGTGGGACCGAGAGCCTTCCTGCGATGGCACCGTGTGTGACAGTGTCCCCTCTTTGAGAGAGCAGAGCAGACGTCGATTTCCTCCTACCAGGCACAGGGCTCTCAATTCCTGCCCAAAGACTGGGTGAGGCAGGAGCTACTCATAGAAGTACGACTCAATAACCCACCAGCGAGTTGGTTATTCCTCCCTTGCCCTGAATTATTGCATGGGAGAATTAAGACATACTAAGACATCACTCTTACCTCTTATTTTTTTTATGGAAAAGCTTAAGTGTGCACCTGAGACACTCACTGTTAAGAAATTGTAATTCATCCAAATGCAAAAGGTGTCACCGAGGACCCACAAGCTTTATTTCTCTTTCACGACATTTCCAGGAAAACTGATAATTAGAATGTTGAAGGCTTTTATAACAGACTTCTACTGGGACTACTGCCGTGCACAAAAACCAGCAGGAGTCCCACAAGGTAACACTTTCTTACCCATTATGTAAACATTTCACAGGAATAAACAAGCTTTAAGCAAATATACAAGCAGCTCAGGACAAGTTTGGCTCTACAAGTACCATCAGTAGACAAATTGCAATACATTTCCTTTCCATTCCATTTCCAAGTGGAAGCTTTAGTTAACCACTTCTCTGAATCCCATTTTCCCAGCATAAACCACTGCCCTGCTTGTGTTTCTGCCCAGCAATGGCATTTCCTCAGAATTTCAGATTTGCCATCAAATCTACCAGAGAGGAGACTTTGGCACAATAGCTAAAGTTATTACTCTCTGACCTTGGCCAGCAACGTGTCAACGAGTCATGGTTCAGGATGAGAAAACGTCACCAAGACAGTCAAGTAGATATATAAGCTATTTCACCTCAAGGGTATTTGTGTTTTGAAAAATTGAAGCCTTTCAAGACTTTAGCAACCTTAAAGTGGAATATAATGGACAAGGAATACACATGACAAGAGGCACCAGGGCACCAAGAAGCTTCCTTATGAAAGGTAGATGCTGTAGAAATGGTTGAAAAAATAAAGTAGTCATAAAAGATTTTTATGTTTAGATTTTTGAAGTGTATTGGGCAGATCTCTACAAAGTCCATAATGACCAACTTGGTCACTGACATCAGCTGGTCTGACCAAACTTGGCTTGTTCTTCAGTGGATTAATCTGTCTGACAGCCAGAAAATTGCTTATCTAGAGAAACAAAAATGAGCAAACTAAAACCAAAGTAACAGTCTTCTAACCCCAAAATTGGTCAAAATAATTAGTCAAGCTCATGCTTCTCATTGCCTTGAGTTTTAAACCACTACCACATCTATCTATCAGTCTAGCTACTATCAGTCCCGATGCACACAAGTCCTTGGCATCCAAGGAGGAATATTACAATTCTCAGCACTGTTCACTTTTTTCTTCTGGAGTCCAAACCAACGTACAGCCACCATTCCCGTTAACTTTGGGTTAACTTTCCCATCTTCTGCTATTAACAATATAGCACTAGCAACTGGGGTTCCTAACCCCACAGAGAAAGATTCCAGAAGCAATCAGTGAGGTTTGGCACGGATTCATCCTCTGGGAAATGTCCATGTCTCAGATGTGACTAAGCCCTAACCCTTCAAAGATGCAGCAAAGATGTTCCTCAGAACACACAGTGACATCATTTTCTGTGCCTTGCCACAAAACCCCAGAGAATCAACCTCCAGCCTTATGTACCTTGGTCACCAGCTTTGCCCCCTCTAAATGCAGGAAACCATGTCAGGGACCAGCAACGACAGAGCAGGACTGAAGGGCAGCAGAGGAATGTCCTGGGAATCATTCATGTCACAAAAAGTGCTCTGTGGTGGGTCACACAAAGCTTGGATCCCAGACTCTCATTCAAAATGCAGAGTTCATGTGGGGGCAGCACATTAACAGTTTACAAGGTACAGCAGCAGGACTGACAGTACTATGCATTTATGCTCTATGATACTATTATTTTAGAGAAAATCCTCTTCCAAGGATGACTCCAAAAGACTAATCTGAAAACATCACCGGAAGCGATTAATATGCTAATAGTCATGCAATAGGATTCTTTCCACACAGGGGAATCTGTTTGATTTCCCTTTCTAGATGCAGAAGCAATATTGTTATAAACATAGATATGGCTAATTTTAGAACATATGGACTCTGCCATGTGGCTGTTTACTTAGATAAGGTACTTTAATTTGTCTTGGCACTTTCTAGTGTTTAGGGTGTCTTTCAGGATAAGGATGAGATGTATGGACACATTGTGGGCTAAGACTGAATATAATTAGAAAGCAAAAGCTTTGCAAGATCCTTCTTTATTATATCCACAACAGTGAACACATTGTCTAGCCCTGTACCCTATAATAGAACACTCAACATATACTAAAAGACAAGCCAAGAATTAAAATAGCATCATGAAGAGTCCTCCATATGTGTTTGCCGTGAGAAGCACCATGCAAAGTCAAGTCAGCTACAAAGAAACCAAATGAGTGCATATTTTTCATATATAAAATCTGTCTTATCTGTTTAGAAAAAACATTAAACAGATCCCTTAGGAGCTCCCAGCAGCAGCTTTCTCATGAAATATAAACAAATATATGTGAAATATAGCATTTATCAAACTAAATATAGGCCTATAGATTATTTTACTCAAAGATCCATGGAAAATGAGTTAAGACTTAGGCATAATTGAGCCAAACCAGCCCAGATGAAGGTTTGGATCCAGAATATAGATCATCTCTAGATATTCAGGACCATGACAGCTGTGCAGGAGGAAAGGGAGGGCAAACACCTGAAAGAGAAACTCAGGTTTGACGTTAGCAGTTGGTCTGGGGAAAATTCTTAAAAGGTTTTCTAAACAAACCTTCATGTTACTGTCTTGCTACGCCAAGCCCCAAGGGCACATCCACACACTTGTCACACTTGCCAGGAAAGTGCCCCAGAGCACAGTTGAAGGCAGAAGAAGAAACCCAAGAGACTTCAAAAAAGGAAAGAGATATATTCATGTAACAGCAGCAAAAAAGGCACAGCAGTATTTTAATGAATGAAAAGACAGTTGCCATCAGGCAGAAACCCTGCCACACTGAGTCAGCAGAATTGCAGCTAAAATCAGTGCAGATGAGACCTATGCACGACATCTTCAAGTACTGTTTCCTGAAGTCATAATGAAAACTGAGAGCAGGATTCCAGTTAATCTGTAAATAAAAGCATGAGCTACACACAACCATGAGGACTGAAGAAATAAAAATATTCTGAACTTAGTGCAATGGTTTGGGGTTTGCTCCCTTGGAGCTGCAGAAAGCTGCCTAAAAAATAACCGTCCAGACAGTCAGCAAAGCACAGACCTCTGTTCCAGGAGAGATGTCCCTCAGAGGTATAAACCTGACAAAAACTGTTGCTTACTGAATTCTTCCATATGTTTCTACTTTGTTATTTTGTTACTTTGTTGTTGTTTCAGAACATTTTAGTCTTAAAGGTGCCCAAGAAGTAATATTACTATAAACTGACTATGCAGTATCATTCATCAGTAAACTTCTCAACTACATAATTAATTACTTAATTACTTAAACATACTCTGTGTTTAAGAAGAATCCAGATCCACATCTGTTTTGCTAATATAGATCATAGATAGACCTGTAGGAAAAAAGATAAATTCCTGATATCACTAGACTAACAGGAACATTGTTCAGATAAACTGCTACAACATGAAATTTGTACACAATTATGAAACTACAAAAAACATGAGCAACAAAAGTCGCCTCTTCTGTGCAGGGAGGAGTCAGATGGAATCCTAATTCAACTGCTTTCCCAAAGAGGAAGGAAATCCCAGTCATGCAAATCAGCAGATCAAAGTATGTTTACATATCAAAAGGCAACTCAGCCCCAGAAAAACAATGTTTCATTTGCATTCGTATAAATTCCCAGAATTAATCACAATATAGATTTTCCCTAACTTAATTAGCATGAACAAAAGGGAAGTGGGAGTCCCTGCACACTGCTTTGAAGACTCATTAGTGCTCAACAGCATCCTGATAAGGTTCAAGTGCAATTAGAGAGGGTACCGGAGCAGAAGGTGGTTGTGAAAGGCAGAGCCACAGCAGCAGAGGAAACACCATGTCAGGCAACAGCTTAATACCAGGCATATTCTCTGCAGAAATCCTGCTTTTATTTCAGGTTTGTTGTTTTGTTGGGTTTTTTTTTAATTTAAATTTGTAACAATGTCACTAGAATAAAATTTACCGCTGATTTTTAAACTGTCAGCAAGAAGAAATCCTACATGTTTTTACTTCTTTGAAATAAACCCTAATCACGTGGCGATGTCAGGATTTCCTGTAGCTGCCCAAAGCTTGGAAAGCGGAGGAGTTAAAGTGCGTCTCCCATTAACTGAAAGGGTCAGTTTGAGAACTGGTGTTTGCATGTTTGCATGTTGCCCGGTGGCACTGTGCAGCCCACCCAGGGAAACCCACAGCCACCACCACACGGCCGTGCCCGTGGAGCTGGGTGGATTTATGGAGACAGCAAGCCCTGCAGATGATGAATGCCCACCACCTTGCTGCAGTTCGAGGCGAGAGCCTAGAAGAGTGAAATGGGTTCACAGTTTTACAGAAGAAAAGCTGCTCCGTGGTGGAGTACAGGGCAGCAGCTGGAAAAGAGAGCATTCCTGAGCAGCCAGAGGGAAGGAGGGGAAAGCAACAGGAATTAGGGCTTGCTGAGACAGAAGGAATCATATCCACAGCCTGCAAACAGAGAAAAAGGTTAATTCTAGAACATAAATTTAATCCAATAATTATTCACAGTACCCTGCACTGAGCCACAGGCCGTGGGGTGGCCAGTGCGTCCCAGAGAAGAGAGTGTTTTGTAGCACAGTAAATACTGTGCAAACGGTGCCAGGATTCACTTGTAACTTAATGAAGCCACTAACTGGCTTTTCAGCATAATGGCTCCAAGCTATTTAGTTAGATTTGCTAACAAAAACACAGTCAAGCCAAAACCTTATGAAATGATTTAGTCTCCTTCTTTATCAAGTTTATCCTTGCTGATTGCAACAAATCCTAATTACTTCAGCTAAGCTGTTTTAATTGAAAGCACAATCCCAGCCTGCTGGGTTAGTAAAAGAAAAAATAAATCATATGTCTGTGATCAAGAGAAGTAATTTTTTGGGCCAGCCGAGCAGTTTTGTTGTGGATATTCAGGTTTTTTTCCTCAGTGCGTTAATAGCGATTTATTTGCCAAAAATAGAAGATGGGTCAGAAAGCCATGAACACATCAATGTAAGAAGTGATAAACCAGCAACTCAGTCTTTCTATTGACAGAGGATGCTAAAACAGTAAAGAAAACATGAAAACCCACTAAGTATGGTGGAAGGGGAGAGCTAGTGCTGCCAAATAAAAGTTAAGAGTTCAAACATATGTAACCAATACAGGAAATAAAAGCAAATCAATAAGATACCAATAGCTAACACAGAGAAAATGAAAGGGAAATATAACGTTGTAAAATACAGCAAGAAAAAAAGGAATCTCAAGTCAGACACAGCTTATTGCTAAATTCAGTTGGTAAAATCCTAAAAGGGATACAGAGTAAGGGAAAGCACAGCTGATACTTGTGAACTGTTGGTTTTTCAGTGGAGACACACACATCCTGCCTGTCACACACGGCACAAAGATTACTGTCTGTAACCCCCTCAGACTATGCATTTCCAAATCGGCGCGTCCAAAAGATTTGCATCCATGAATCTGTAAAGCACCACTCAGAGGAACTCCTGTGCTTAATAAATCCTAGAAACTGAGGAACCTCACAAGCCCTGAAGGACTCCCCAGGTAGTTTTCAAGATGTAGAAATGGCAAGAGGAGTTAGAACTTGGATAACACAATACTACCCCCACAGAACAGTTACTGCGAGTCTCACAACAAAAAGGAATTAGAAGCTAAAATGCAATTAATGACAGCCAGTGGCTTCATAGTCTCTCTCTGCCTTTCTATGTCTTCTCAAGGAAACCTGTTACAGCTGACAAGATTACTCATCCGGTAAATCAAAGTAGCTATTTTGACATATTATATTTGAATTCCTTCAAGCTGTTGGATTTAATTCCTTAGAATGTAAATTTTTTGGGTTTGGGTTGTGATATTTTTTTTTTTCAACAAAGATACCAAGTAGTACTAAAAGATACATAAAATAGATTAAAAAATTGACTTAGTATCGGGCCTTTAATTGAGTTGCTAATGGGAAAGCTTCAGTTAAGGTGAACAATCACTGGTGGCTGTCCCAGAGATCAGTTGGTTGCTCAAAGTGCTGTTCAATATTGTTCCGAGTGACATAAAATCTTTGCTGATAAAGTTTGCAGTTAACACAAAATGCAGTAGGGTAATAAATGAAGACAGGTCACTGATACGGGACGGTCGGAATTGCCTCGTGAAGAGTCACAACCCAACTCAATCTGGTTTAACCCAGCCAAGCCCCAGGTACCGGCAGCAGGACTCCAGGGCACAGGCACAGTAACTGGCTCAGCTGGTCTCACGAAATGGAAAAGAGCTTTGAAAAGCTGGGGAATGACAGCCATTATGTATACAGCGCTGGTAAAATGTTGCTCTAAAACCACATCTTTTCAGAAAATGAGTTACACAAAGGACAGCAGAACACAGGAATGAGTTTAAAGGACAGATACAAAAATTAGCCAGAAAAGTAAATTTCATAGGGGCAAAAAAGCTGAAGAGGATATGTGATTACCCTACAATAATTTCACAATGAAGTAAATGTAATGGTAAGCAATTTTTCCTTCTGATGCAAATGATAACAAGAATCCAATGGCTTAAACTTCAAGCTTGCAAAATTCAGTCTTGAAGTTAAGATTTCATTTGCTCACGTAGAAGGGGAGCAGCGGCACAGGTAAACGGGAAACACAGTGGAGGAAACTCTATCAGTTCAGGTCCCTGAGGCTGCCAGCTCATTTGAATTCATCTTCACAGACGTGTAAATGAACCAAAATGCTAAGGAAACCTGAACACAGACTGAACGCAAGGGAAGACACCAAATGCCAGGAGATGGAGGATGGACAGTAGACAAGTCTCTGCACTACAGTTTGATAAATTCCTGCTCCTTTTGTAAAAGGACTGTAAAAATCCACCTACTGATATTTGCAGTAGCATCATTAGGACTCATAATTACAGACACGTAACAAAGAGATTTGGTGAGTTTTTTGTTGCTGTGAAACGGATAATCACAGCTGAGAGAAATAAGCACATAACACCTGATCCTTCCAAAAATATTTGAGAAATCAACTTACGCTACAGATGAATCGCTGTAGAAATGCTGCCACCCAGCTGTAGCAAAGCATAGGAAGAGCCTCAGCCATTCCCTGCTTCCTGGAGCACATTCTCTGTCCCTGCCCCACTTTGCTTTCCAGATCTGGAGACTCCGCTGTCTTCTCCATCTTACTTCCTTGTGCTTCAATGGACGATGCAAGAAATCCTGTGGAGCCTGATTTAGAGGTAAAGACCACACACCACTGTGATGACACAGCCAAGTCTTCTAACACGCAAGATCTGTCTCCCATCTGAAAGAATGACCAAAACCTGGCTTTCCAGCTGTGTTGTTTCGGGCAGCACCAGCTTACTGTCTGGTTATCCCTGGTCAGAAGGAAGATGTCCACACTCAATGGTAACTCTGGCCCTACTGGGGCCAGTTCTCCCAGGCAGTGAGGAGGGATGGTGGTTATCTTGCGAGCTCATCAATTCATCCCAAAATCCTCTCCCAGTGAATGTGCTTGTGGTGGTTGTAACATCTGTGTGATCACTCAGACGACTCAGTTGAGCTCCAGTGGAGAAGCGCCCAGGTCCAGCACCTGCACAAAACCAAAGGAGAATGAAGATCCCTGGCAGAGGCTGCCCAGAGAGGTGGTGGAGTCTCCTTCTCTGGAGACATTCCAAACCTCCCTGGCTCCGTTCCTGTTCAACCTGCTCTGGATGATCCTGCTTTGGCAGGGGGTTGGTCTAGATTATCTCCAGAGGTCCCTTCCAATCCTTACAATTCTGTGAAGACAACATGAGACACCTTTCTTCACCATGTTTGTTTCCTAGGGTTACAAGGTACAGTAATTCTCCTCCAGGGTTACAAAATACAGTAGATGATGCACCACTCAGCTACACACCAAATTCTTCATAAAGAATCTAGGTTTAAGATTTTCTCCTATAGTTAAATGCCTTTCTTTAGAAAGCTTTTGAAAACAAATTCAAAACTTTTTTGGAAGTCATTAATTAGATAAGCTTACCATTATGTTTTTCAACCATAAGAGTTTTTCTCCCAGATCGCCATTAACTGGAACTTTCTAATCTGGATGGCAACTTTCTTCTCTTTTTGAGACATTTAGCAAACTTTTTCACTAACTAAAGGTCACTGCCTTTTCAATTATTTGAGCCTTTGCTAAGAATAGCAGTAAAGATTCATAAAAAGTTGGGTGAAAATCAATTCCACCAGAAAAGGTGAGTGTGTATTTAATTACAATATACAAACTATGTAATCTTACAGGCTCTGTGGAACTTCTGAGCACACTTAAAATGTACATCTGATGTACTTCTCAATTGGTTGTTATATGCAGTAAAATACCCTTTTCATCCAGCCACTATATTAAAATATCCTTTTTAAAAGCCAGTGTAATTTGGATGGTAGCAATGTACCTCATTTGATAGAGATGAAAAGGTCCCTCTTAATGGGAGGAAAAAAGAAAAAAAAAACATCAGACCCAAGCTTCAAATCTGATATTTAGCACACAGCAAAAACAATTTCATTAGAATTACTTAAAAACCTCTACTGAGGAGGCAATTTCCAGACAAAATTAATAACTCAGAGATGACTGTGAATGCCTGAGCAGTGATTGGTTTTACTTCCATGTCATTCCATGGTAATTTAGAGAACAACAAATAAGAAAATCTTCATCTAGCACATCTAAATACCAAATCTGAATTACTGTATTCAAACCTGGTATTTTGTACTAGGGAGATTTTTTTTTTTTACTGGACTCAAAATAAATATCAGAAGTCAACAAAGGAACAGTGAACTCAGAATTTTAAGTTACTTCACGCTGCTGAGTAAATCCATAAGATGCAATTATCAGATCTTCCACAAATTCCATGCTGAAAGTGGACAGACAATAATACCAAGTAGCTCCTGAGCTAAGGAAAACCGGTGCAAGTATATGGAAAAGCCAGAGTATTCTCAAGATTAAGAATCACTTTTCACTTTCAATACACAACACATAAATCATTTTTAAAAGGAAAAATACACGAACAACACAGTTTTGTAATTAAAAACAAAACCAACTGGGCACCATGGGTACAAGGTACTGCAGCAGCTTTCACTGAGCAATCCAAGAGATCTCAGCTAGCTTAGTGCTCCTGCAACGTTTGAGCCTAATTTAATGAGAAATAAGCTATTAGAGCACAAGTTGCTTGCTGCTCTCTGGGCTCCTCAGAAAACTGCAGGCACCCAGTGGAAAGTGCTGGAGATTCCACACACCCAGCCTGCTCCCAGGGCCTGTGCTCCCACACAGGCAATTACCTTACAACCAGGAACACGTGGAGCTCAACCCTCCCCATCCACAAACCCCTTAGCACACAAAAATGTGTGATTACTAATAAAAAAGTAGAGGAGGTTTTATACGGCACTTTAATATCTCATTACTTTATTCTAAAAGAAAGCAAGAAGAATAAATGCAATTTGGGATTCATTAACACAGTAAATCAAAGGGGTCAGGTTTTAGCTACAGTCCCTCCATGCCATGCTTATCCTCAGGAAATTCTGATTTTGCATGCTCATTGCAACTGTGTATTGTATATAATGAAGCTATGCTCCCTTCTGCTAGAAGTGTTCTAATTGCAACGCTCGTTAACTGGTAACCAATTAAATGGGTTTCGTAGCTTCCTACCAAGTGGAACCGATTAGCAACAGGATAATGGGCTAATGTCACTCAGGAGCACAACGGGCTACAAATGGAAGTGGCAGCGATTACTCGCTGTAAGACAGGATTGTTCCAGCCGGTAGAGCCCCTCCTGGATGGCACCTCTCGTGGGAGAGCCCGGGCAGTGGCTGTGCCCAGGCAGAGGGGCACAGAATGGCTAAGGACCCTCCGGGCTCTGTACGGAGCAGGGCCAACCAGAGACATGGTTCATGAGTTTGTCCAGGCGGGTTTTGAATATCTCCAAGGATGGAGACTCCACAGCCTCTTTGGGAACCAGCTCCAGCATCCACTTATCCTCACAGACCAAATAAATAAATAAATCTTATGCTTAAACATAATTTCCTGTATTCCAATTAGTGTTTATTGCCTCTTGTCCTTTCACTGGGCACCGCTGAAAAGAGTCTGCCTTTACTTCCCCCCACATCAGGTATTTATTACACACATGGGTAGGACCACTCCAAGCCTTCTCTTTTCCAGGCTAAATAACCCCAGCTCTCTCAGTCTCTCCCTAGATGTCAGATGCTTCAATCCCTTCACCATCTTCACGGCCCTTCACTGGACTTACTCCAGTATGTCCATGTCTCTCTTGTACTGGGAAGCCCAGCCCTGGACATGATGTTCCAGATGCAGCCTCAGCAAAAAGAAGGGTCACCTCCTCTGGGGTGCTGGCCATGCTCTTCCCAATGCACCCAGGAGGCTGTTGGCCTCCTTTCCCACAAAGGCACATTGCTTGCTCATGGTCCACCAAGAGTCCTAGATCTTTTGTCTGCAAAGCTGCTTTCCAGTTGGTACTGGTACATGGTGCTAAATCCTGCCTTTCACTTTTCTTTGCCGAATTTCGTGAGATTCCCGCCAGCCCGTCCCAGGCAGTGCAACCATCTGCTGGGCCGGCCACCACTCTCCATTTTGTAGCCTTTGCAAACTTGCTGAGGGTGCACTGAGGTCATCAATGAAGACACTAAACTCTACCAGCCCCACTATCGACCACTGGGATACGCCAGCAGTGGGGCCTCCAGCTGGACTTTCTGCTGCTCATCACAACTCTTTCAGAGCGGTTTCCATTGCAAACCACTTTGTCTACTTTTCAAAAGGCCCTGTTTTCAGCAGAGCAGATGACAACTGCATTTCACCTTCTCGTACGCCAGCCTGACAAACCCTGAGTCAAGGCACCACCACTAACTGCAGCTCTTGATATTTCAATTGCTTCCCAGCAGCTCAGAAGCCACCCATAAGCACCAGACCCAGCTTCAAGCTGCTCCCGCGTTAACAACCGGCATTATCTATTTCACCAAATCCAGGGATTTATGACTGGTGACAGCTTCTGTCCCATGAACAGAATTACCCAGACACAGCAGCCGAGTGTGGAATCAGTGGGATGTTAATGACAGGTAAGAGCACTCACACACAGCGTGTAAGAGATGGAGTCAGCCCCCCAGAATCTGTGTGTGGTTCCTCTGCTCCAAGGAACAGTGAGAGATCCCACAGCAGCTTCATCCAGCCAGAGATGGATGCAGTCTCTGGGGAAATGACTGTGGAATTTCATCGTTTCATTACTGTACTTCCCCTGACTGAAAACCTCAAGATTTGTCTTCTGGGGAAGACTTTTTCTCTCACTAGGTAACACTGATTAGGACTTAGCTGCTTAGTCAGGGACTCGGAATTATGTAGTCTCTTTGGGGAGACTTAAATTGTATTCATAAAGCATCAGGTTTCCTTATGACAAGCACTGCTTTGATAGCAAAGCAGAAGGAAAAACACAGAGACAGAATCTAGACATTTTAGTTTCAAAAAATACAGTGGCAAAACCCAGGAAAGTTTGCCGAGGTTTTTTTTTTGCTATTCTCACAATTTGGGAGATAAGCCCACAGCTCGCTCCCATTCCACGCTGATTGCTCTGGGCAGTCAGCAGTTTATGTGCTCAATGAAGGAGCTGTGGGGAACCCAACTGAACGATCCCTGCACAGAAGTGAGGGGAACAGGACACACGTCGGGGCCCATCCTGGCCGAGATGTCACACACATCATTAGCCACAGGCAAAATTGTCAGGGGCGCTCCAGGAACTCTGCATAATTTTCAGTGAGCTCTCACAAGGCACATCACAGACTACATCTTCTAAGCAACATTCCCATAAAAGATGAGCTTTTCCCCAGTTCAAGGACTATATGTTTGAGCTGTAAAATCCCATAACAGAAATATCTTTAATAATTTAAGTACTAAATACATCAATCCTAACCATGAGGCTCAGCCACATTGCCCACACAAACCCCAGGCTACTCAACAGAGTAGCCCAATATGCACTTATAACCTTCAATTTCCAGGTACGTGAAGCAGAAAGATATGGCCATAGAAGAGAAGGTATTGCAAAAAGCACAAATACACTTACAGGAATATTGCAGAGAATAATAAAAAAATTTGTTGATTTTTCTAACCAAAGCTGTGTTGCAATCCCATCCATTTTCTGCACTTGTTTACATCAGAAGTGAACCTACTTAGCCAAAGGAAATAAAGGTCAAATGACATATGGTCCCACATGGCACAATCCAGATGAGCTAGAAGGCAAGTTCTTTTTCACAATTCTGTTTACAAATGACATAGTTTTCATTTCGTTTGTGGATCCCATTTCCTTTGACACATTCAATGGCTTTAACTACAAGCAATGCTGAAACAGCCTCAGCTGCGTTCCCATGACTCTACAGAGATCTGCAACGTATTCAAGCCTAGAGTTAAGACAGAACTGTTGGTTTTAGGAGCTCTGTAGTACCAGTACCTTCATCTATTTAGGCAATAACAACCCTTGATCGAGCTGATCAAAAAGCACCACGTTATGCTGCTACTGAGGCTGTTTTATGCAAAATACAGCCAGTAAGACTTGGGAAAAGAACCATCCGCTGCCCAAGGGGTGATTCATTTCTCAGAGCCATGACTGAGTGCTGCATCACAGCAGGATCTTCTACAGCATGTACCTGGCAGCAAAAAGCACTAAGATCTATTCAACCAAATAAATCCAGCCTTTTACCATGGCTTAAAGCTTCTCAACCAGCCTGCTTCATACAAGCCCCATGAAAATGTTCTTCTGACTTACGTTTCAGCAGCTCACCCCCTGGTACACAGAGTCTGTCACAACTTGCAGGCCAATAATCACAATTCTTTCGTTGACAGGATTTTCAGATTTTCATTTATGTGAGTAGCAACAAACCAAAAGAATCCATTAATTTCTACCTACCGTTCTGCTCACAAATTCTGCAATTGTGGGCCATAATTTTTATTCCTTGCTATTTCACTAATTGTTTCCACCAGATACGTACAAAGTTATTTTACACAACAGCTGTAGAATTATAATGTTAGACTCCCACTGCTGATTACTAATTATTTTCTGCTATTTCTCAGTGAGAAAGTTAGAGCTGTTACAATGCACAGAAAGACACTGTAGCTTTCAAACTGTGATTTCTTTAGCACAAAATTTAACATGAATGTGCTTCTATTAGAAAAATGTTAGCCACATTTGAAAACAAAAATTGGATGAAGGAAAAAGGAAAGCTCCCGTCCTTGGCATCACACACAAATCCTGGCAAAGCATTTTGAAGGCTTCTTAACACAAGAGGGGTGCCTGCCCAGGGAGGCATGTGTCAGCTTCAGGAGCCAAACAACACTCCTATTACATGAAGTATTTTTACTGATACTGTAGGAGTATGAGAAGCAACAGCCACAAACAGTAAATCTCTCTCTTTTTACTCCACGGGACAGAAAAGACCTCA
>BJBW01010349.1:5618-19272 GCA_004320125.1 Scolopax mira | reverse complement strand
GAGGGTGGTGAGGCGCCTGGCCCGGGTTGCCCAGAGAAGCTGTGGCTGCCCCATCCCTGGAGGGGTTCAAGGCCAGGCTGGATGGGGCTTGGAGCAACCTGGTGTGGTGGGAGGTGTCCCTGCCCAGGGCAGGGTTTGGAACTCTATTATCTTTTTAGGTCCCTTCCAACCCAAACCATTCCATGATTCTATGAGGCCCACGTCAGGTTTTCCTGACAGGGTGTTACCTCTTGTCTTCCCCTTCACATGGTTAGGCGTCCCGCCACGGGCAGATGGAATGAAGGCTTTGCATCCTCACAAAACAAAGACCTGGGTGGACTTTACACCCTTACTATACTAAAGGAGATTCTACAGAAAAAAAAAAACAAGGTTTTACTTATTTTTTCCAGGTTAACGTTAAGTAAATTGTATTTGCAACTGTCTAATTTTGTGAAGATGGACAAGCGCCTTTAACCTGCTATGAATAGAAGTCAGGGGATGTTCTCCCGTGTGATGTTGATGTCGTGTTTTAACAGAAACCTTTAACCCAGCCTCACAGCGTACGTCTAACCACCCTCATGGCAGCTCAGAGAGCACTTGGTGGTACTCCCTGGGGCTGGTTTTGTCACAGTGGGGTGAAGGTGTAGCTGAAACAAAAGTCTCCAGTTGGTTTTGGTCATTCACGTGTAGGCCATTCACGAGCAGAGGCTCCCTCTGGTGCTGTGACCCCTCAGCAGGCTGAGACCTACTAATCAATCTCATCTCTTCTTTGTCAGGGGCTTTTTTGGTGTAAATCCAACAGCCATCAGAGTTCCTGCTGGCACCCAAATAACAAGAAGAGGATAGACTCAAACAACCCAGAGAGATCAGAGCAGTGGGAACATTGCAGACAAATATGGAAAATTCAGCAGTTGCAAATGTTGAGTTTTATCGAGGGAGAAGAACTGTGCCAGCCCTCTCTTCTCATTTACTGAGCACATCTCTGTAAAGGGCAGTCCCATCAAAAAAAAAAGGGAAATGTTATTGAGCCGTAACTTGTTCAATAACACAGCTTACTTTTCATATCCATAGTTACAATTTTCAAAGGAAAAACTCAAGAAAGTACTTTATCGAAAATGGTCTCAGAAATTTGAAAAATGCAGAAACTAGACCACTTGAAATGTGGCCTGAAACACTCTTGTATCCTGTGTCTTCAATTTCTTCCTCATTTCTAGGGCTTGCATCTCAAAAATTGTTAGCTCAGATGTAAAACTCAGCCATAACCTTAAGCCACAACGAGATACCTGGATTTCTGTGGCACCTGAGTGGGGATGAGGAGTTGTGAGAACAATACCCCTCAGCACCAGAGGACTTTCAGGCTGGAGCTGGATCTCTGTCAGCCTAAGGTGTGCAAAGTAAGGAACCTTTCCAGATGCCTTGTCATCCACAGCAATTTCCTGTTTGCCCCACACAGCCCACCCCAAGGAGAACAGATTCTCTGGGGCTGCCTTGTCTGTGTTTGCCTCTTGCCAGCCGTGGCTGCAGTAAATAGAGGGACTTGACTTAACCCCTCTCTTGGGCAGAGCCTCAGGAGCCACGGAAATACCTGATCCCACCTCAGGGAGCCCAAAGGTCTCAAAGTGTGACTCAAGCCTTGGTCCTGGTCTGACTAAAAGAATCTTTGTGGTCTCATTGCACTGGGATTCTGCACAGGATCACAGTGGTTTCCATTCTTCACAGGCAGCAGTTATCACCACAGAGCTCCCCAACTTTCCTACCCCAGGTGGGCCACCACAGCCCAGCACGCAATAGCCCCAGGCAGAGCCCAGGGGATTAGTGCAGCCATTTGGGAGGGGAAAAACCTCTTCCCAAACTACTTCTCTTTCTTCCTTGCATAAATTTTCTTCTATGCATAAAATCTCATGGTTCTCACCATTCTTTTTCTCCATGCAAAAGCAGAAGCTTCCAGATGTTCAAAAGAACTGGATTTCTCTTACTTGATAAGACAGGTGTATTTTGACAGAGCTGTGAAACAACAGCAATTACCGAGATGTAGAAAACTAGGGAAAGAGTTTTCTGTTCTGTAAAAATTCAAACCAGCCTCTTTAGTGAAGACAGAGTTCTCCATAAACCTGATAGGATCACAGTGCCTGCACAGAGAGCAAATGGAATGCTCAATGAATCTCTGAAACCTGGGTTTCTGGGAACTGTCACACGGTGAACTCTGTTTCTGCCACGAGTCTTCCCCGACAATATCAGTCCCCTAAGAAGGAGAGGGGAGGTTTAGCAGGGAGTCAAGGGCACCAAGATAGATAAATAAGATCCAAAGCTCACAAAAAGTTAGTAAGAATGGAAGTTCTGGCAAAAGGCTAGAGGCGATGCCACACAGCGTTTTCATGGAACATTTCCAAAGCCAGAGGAAAACGACAACTCGATCAATTAGCAGGTAAGAAAAAACCAAATCTGTCCATAAGACAATTTCAGAGGCTCTAAAGGCAAAGCTTTATGATTTTTCTAGTAAATTTCTTAAATAAATGAACCTCTCATTTCCCTTATAACTTTATCTGACAAAAGATTTCAGTCTTACCCCGTTTTACAACCTCAAAGCCTTTACAACCATTACACAGAACACAAGTTTCCAGTACTAGGTTTTTAATCCTTCCCAATGCCCTTGTGCCTTCGGATTAACCCCTGTCACTGAATTACAGCAGGAGCACAGAATGCTGCCCCCACCTCTTCATTGTGAGATTCTAGTTGGGTAAAAATACACAGTGTATTGGAAGACACTGCTGTGATCACTAATTAGACTGTTTTACTCTTCTAAGTACTTTTGTTCTGTAGGTGTCCTCCTCAACATAAACTCCAGGTGGAACGGGGTTTTTGACAGCTGGGAATACAGCTGTATTCCCTTTTGAATTAGTTAATGGGAGTTTATACCACCCTCCTTAAAGAGAATTCACATTTTGAATTAGTGTGCTCGAATACGAGGAAAATAACCCCACTGGGTTTCTCTGCAGTAGAATGGAAAGTAATTTTTTAGCCGTACTCTAACTAGCTTTGCATTTTAAGTTACAGTCTTTATTCTTTTGAATATCCTTGTTCAAAGTCAACTTCAGAGACCTGAGACAAAGCAGAGATTAACAGATAAGACTGCCTGCCCCTTGAATACTAACTAAACATTTAGTGTGAACTCCAAATCTCAAGGAATAGCCTCTGCAGAAATTTGATGCTGAAATAATTGATTACCTGCCTCTAATACTCTTGATTCTCCTTTTTTCCCCCCCCCCACCCATGTGCCTCCCAGCTGAAATAAACCCAGATGCAGGTGGGACCAAATGTAGGTAAACCCTCCCCATTTCTGAGACAAGAAAAGGCAGCAGAAAGGGAAGTTGCAGGGCTGTTACCAGCGGAGGAACAGCATTCCAGAATTCTCTACCCTGACCACCCCCTCTCAAAGGACGAGACTGGGTTCATAAATCTTCAGTCCCCCCCTGGAGAGGAGTCAGTTAAGCCTGCTGTGCAGACACCCCCCACACAGGATTTGTCAGAGCTAAAAAAAAAAAAATAACCCAACAGTCTGGGCTCCGAGTTCCCTGCCTGCATTAGTAAAAACCCACAAAAATTACGGTTTGCATGCTAAATTTGTGTAGAGTAACTCAATTACGAGCTATTTAAATTCCAGTCACCTCCTGCAGCGCTTCCTGGTTTTAGTTTTGTGGTATTTGCTTTATTTTCACCTGTGCTTCAAACAGAAACATTGATTAATTTTTAAAGCCGTTCCACTTTGCTCGTTTGTCTTTGGGAAAAGCGACAAACGCTCTTTTGTGAAGCTCACATCGATTGCTGGAGCAGGAGAGAGCAGAGGGTTTGGTACAAGAACTTCTCACTTTGGAAACAAAATGGTCAGTTTCAATGTTCATACATCATTTCCTTCATTTAATGAGCATTATAATCTAATGGGAGTAAATGGTATTTACAGGGTCACGAAGCATTAGGACCGGCACGGTCAGCATCTACCTGTCAGATACCAACATCCTGAGAAAAATCTTGATTCTTAGTCAAAAATACGGGCAGTGGGTTTTAAAAAAACACCTGTCACATGTGAGGAGAGAGAAATGGGATAGGATTGCATTTTAAGGATTCGGTGCAAAGATTCATGGAAAAAAAAAGGTCTTTGAAAAAGAACAGACTTTAGACTTCTAAAATCCCCCCTCAGAAAAAAACAAGCAAAAAAAAAAAAAATCATACTGCTTCATACAAACTGCTTCAGTTACAAAACTGAAATCAGAAAATCAGGCCTAAACTGAAACCCCCAGACTTGGGGTGGGTTGGTTTTGGAAAAGGACACTGCTATTATTATAAAAATGTAATATACACTAGAACTCCCACCTCCAGCACCCCACAGAAAGATGCAGGTGTGTTGCATTTTCAGTATTTTTTCAGTAATTTTGTCTGTTCCCACATAATACACCGCTATACTATTTTCTACAAGGAATCAAACCAAGCTGGTTTAAGCTGTTTTGAAGAACACATGAGGGCTTGTCCCAAACCCCAGTAAATCACCAGATAGAAACACACACTGTTGGACAGCTTAGAAAAACATGTTTTCTATTTATTTAAAAATAAGTTTGTAGTTACTACATTGCAGTGACAGTAATTCTTACACATACATTCTAGTTTGTATAAAAGGATTCAAAGTATTATGCATCAAAACTAACATAGAAAGTATCCACAGAACAGTAAAGAAATTTCCAATCCATATGTACAAAAAGAAAGGGCACTGTTATTCTGGCGAGATACTTCAGGTTATAACATGATAATCCAGATTTCTGGAAGGAAAAAAAAAAAACCAAAACCAACCTTGATAAAGCTAAAGAATTATAGTTTCCAAAACTGTTACTCATTACATACAACAGATTTGTGGTTTACATAATTCTGTACAAAATAAGCATTTTGTTTGTTTTTTTTTTTTTAATCTGAAAATGTGTCAGTTTCAAAATGAACCTTCCCAGGTCATTTCCTCCAAGTTGAGCTCCGTTCTATCCTTATTTAAACACCATGACAAGAATTTAATTCCAGCAAGATCATTATGCAGTTGCCCAACACACTTCGGCGCTTTTAGTATGGTCCAAAAATGTAACTTGTGTTCAGTCTCAAGCCCAATTCACCTCATTCTTTCTTTCAGGGTAGAAATTCACAGCACGGTACTACCAGCCCTTCCTAAAATGTATCCGTTATTTGAAGTGAATTTCCTGATGTATTTATCTGCATTAAAAAGGATTCAAATGACTACTTGTTTCACTGCCCAGCCCCTAAAAGCTACATTTACTCCACCTTGATTTTATTGCAGCATGTAAGGTTTCTCTCTAGAGTGCCTTGAGGCTGTTAGAGCCTGGAGGGAGGGGGGGGGAAGCTGATCACCCCCTTCTGTGATTTATTTGTGATTCCTCCTCTAACAGGCTGTAAAATGCCACGGCCAATTCCCACGTTATAACCTGCACCAATGCAAAAGCACCTAGAGATGAGCTCTGGTTTCAAAACCTACCCGTTCCTTCCCCCGGCCGTCCGAGCTGCATTCCTGGGGAGAGAAAGGGAAACTACCCTTGAAAAGCTCTCAATCCCAGCCCCCTGATTGGAAACACATTGTCAAGCCTTGGCCAATTTTATGAAATTTAATACGCTCTCCTCTGCGTACGAACGCGCTTGTATATACAATAATTTACAGCAGAAAACTAACAGCCCTTTTATCAGTTGAATATCTAGGTCCCCTTGGAAACCAATCTGTTACAAGAACTTCAGGGGTAAAAGAAAATACACCGTATAGCGATTTTACACAGTTAATTTGGCTTCATTAGGTAGTAAACAGAAAATGAGCTTTTGCTGCTCCCAGGTGAGGTTTCAAAGCCCCCGACCCTCTGTATCACAGCGCTGTTGCAGAGTTGTATTTAAATTCTCGTTACACACTCAACTATTCAACAAAAAAAAGCAAAAAGGAAAAACCTTTGGAAAAACTACCGTGGACAAAACAGACTGCTTGAGCGTGAGGGAAGGACTGGGGCCACGGTGTCACTACTGCCCTGTGGCTGGAGGGTGACCCACCAGCAGCACTGTTACAATTACCTCAGCGAGATTCCCCCTGCTTCAAATTAAATGCAAGCGTTGATGAAAGTCAGCTTAAAACCCTCCCACCTCCAATTTGCTATGCAAATGCAGGGGGGAAATTGCTTTTACAGAACCAATGCTGAAGCATTGACCTGTAGGCCTTGATCCGACAAATGTGAGCAAAGGATTTAACAACAAGCTTGAAGTTACTGAATGGACAGGCTATTTTGGGGGGTTGTAAGTAGTCTTTTTTTTTTTTGGTAAGACAAAAGCCTCTGGCACAGAATCAGAATTGGTACTCGAAAAATATTTGTACAGCAATACAGCGAGTTGTCTCTACACTACAATTTATTTTTTAGCTATTCATATATTATCCTACGTGCTGCATCAGGGTCCTTTATCCATTCATAGCTTTACAAATATTAAGCCATAGTAATAT
This sequence comes from Scolopax mira, assembly GCA_004320125.1. Lineage (NCBI taxonomy): Eukaryota > Metazoa > Chordata > Aves > Charadriiformes > Scolopacidae > Scolopax > Scolopax mira. The sequence continues at coordinate 12,773 of BJBW01010349.1, read as the reverse complement.
TTAACTCAACCGACTCAATCGTACAAGTCTTATCAACAAACTGAGCACATGTACAAACCCGACACTGTACAAATAAACATATGCAAATATATATCACAGCAGGCTAATCACCGGAGGAAGACATTGCTCTGTAAAGGTGTATCCCCGCTCACTGCCCGGGGACAAGGAGCTCTAGTTCAACAGTGACAACAAGGAACACTACAGTTCAGTTCCCAGACACCACACTGACCACAGCAAGGAGGAGTTGTTAATTGGGGAGGCAGAGGTTCAGGGGTTTCCATTCCACAGGGTGATTTCCTCAGAGAACGGGCTCCTAAAGACACCTCTGGGTGGTAAATACCCTTTATAAGGTTGAGCCCCCAGGGCAGTATCCTCCCACCCAGGCCAGAGAGAATGGGATGACTACAACTGCCTTAACTGCTGCCAGCTCTGAAAGATCCTGTGCGTGTCTGTGACTCCGAACCTATGGAATATTTACAATGCAAGAGAGAAACAAGCACGTCAGGTTCCAATCCTCCTTTTTCTGAACCAGTTGGCAGGTCCTTGAGATGGCATCATAAAACATGCACATAGCTCCAGAGTTCCTCAGTTAGTTCAGAACAACGACCGATAGTTTATTGCTCACATTTAAAAATGTTAAGACTTTGTAATAAAAAGCTCTTTTTCTGTGTCGATACAGTATGTCACAACCACCTCAAATAATACAGTTTTTCCCCAACCGAAATCCACAGTCTGATGGTGAAGAAAGTATCATAAATAAAGTTTGTGATCTAGTGACATTAAATTATAAAAATATAACTTTCAAGTAAATCTGATATTAACTTCTAATAATTTTTTAGTGTTGCTTATATAAAAAATTTGACCGAAATTATGCACAATTTTTTTCAAAAGAAAAAAAAAACATTAATGTGTCTAATATGAATTAAAGAATTACTGGCTGAAGTCCCTGGTATTACTGGGTGGGAAGCAGTACCCATGTTCTGCAGGTAAGGCCTTCTATTCTTGTAAAATTAAAACGTACAATTTTCTACCTACTGTTAAGGGAACGCGTATTTCAGTCTCCCAAACTTACTGACAAGGTATTTTCCATATATAAATATATACATAAACATGCCATATAAAACATTATTACAAATGGGAGGAAGTACAGAAGTTGAGTTTTTGATGTAATCTATTTCCTATATGACAATGCAGATAACATCAGGAAATTACACGTTTTCCAATGATTGCCTTCACCAGGGAGATGTGACAACAGGAACAACGAGCTCTGCCCCACACAACCACCTCCTCATCCCCACGGGCTCAGCCACTCCACTGGAACCCAGCAACTGAAATCAGACACCCCCAAATGAAAACACAAACTAAACAAACCCCTGCTCCCCAGATTCCCATCCCTAAAAAAAAAATATTTTAGCAATTTTTTTTTTTTGTAGCAAAATGCTTAATGAACTCCATAAAACTAGGCCTGGTGGGTACCTGGTTGCTATCCACAGTCAGCACGGTTCTGTTCCTCTTGGTGCCACATACCAAGGTTCTTGGCTCAAACAGTACAGATTTCTTTCTTTTTTTTTAACAGAAAATAAAGAGTGAAGAATTAGGCCTCAAATAAGTATAGAGAATCTGTGCAAATTTAAGATCTTAATTCTGTATGCCCTCCCTTCCAGATATTGCAAATGATGTTTGTAAAAATAAAATTAAAAAAAAAAAGAATAAAAAAGAATTACTATAAAGTAAGGGTGTACAGAATTGAGGTTTCATTTCAGGTTTATTTTTTCAACTAAGTTAGGGTCACACACACACAAAAAAAACCCCTTTCCCACTACCCAAACTTCCAAAATAATGTATAACCAGAAAATTTTGGTTACATTTTTGTACCATACCAGATCTCAGAAAATATGACTACTTCTGTATTTTTTTTTTTCCTTAAAACTGGACAATACTTTACGTGATAGAAAATGGTATTAAAGTTTGTTTTGTAAAGGTATAAAATAACTAAATGTACCATAAACAAATAAATAACTGCTTTTCTTTTCTAGAGCAGTACATATAACAATACATTCCCCTAAGTCATATAGTTATCATTTACAATAGACAACTTAATTTTACTAAGGATGCAAGAAATAATAGAATACAAGGCACAATCATTAAATGGAATTTTTTCTTTAGGGTGTATATTGACTTATGTCAGCGTGATATACCATAAAAAGTGCAGAAAAACACAATGTGCAATGAGACCACTGTATAAAACATGATTGCATAAAAAGTGATTTGGCCTTTTGAACCTTAATCATTGAAAATAACCAATCTTCCCCTTAAAATTAAACTATAAAGTATGACATTTTAAAATTTCTCTTCGATTCTAGTGCTATCTAAAAAATCCTGAAAAAAATTTATACCTGGGTAATATTTTCTAGGTACGTGTTTCTGTATATATGAACATATACACACAACACTCTTCTTTGTAGGTCATTTTAGCCTCCTCAGCACGTCTAAAGTTGTAGAAACAACAATCAATCTGGATCAGAAAGTAAACATCATCATTCCATACCTGTCCTGTCATTTCCTTGAATCCTTTAACCAATTATACATTTTGTCTAAAACATCTCTGTCAAAGGACCCCACCAGTGCATTATTTTCTACCAAAAGTACCAAAAAAAAAAAAAGGATACATTTCGGAACGATGTTCTCAACTTGCTATTTCAAACAATACAGAGTTTTATCACTGCAAATGGGATGTTGTACTGACACTCGAAAAGAAAGAAAAGAAAAAAAAAAAGGCTTTTCCACTGCACTGATTCTCAGTCTTTGGCACAATAAACAGAGATTTAGTGATTGATACAAGAATCAAGGTCTGAAAAATTAGACATTAGTCAAACTTTTTCCAATGTGGATATATATATATTTATATATATAATTTGTGATTACATTTTTGCTATGTTTGGCAGAACTTGGACAAACCAACAGCCTGTGAGAGGCTTCTTTTGCAGCTGAACGTTCCATCACAACTGAAATTAAGCATTTTCAGATTAGCAAAGTTTGGTATTTTTTTTTTTTGTATTTAATAGAAACGTAAGTGAATTTACTGCCACTTTTTTTGCCAAAACCCGCCTTCCCAGGCAACTTGACTTTACAATCTACCTTGTGTACCTTGCTTGGTTAAAAATAGACTTCTGTTTTCAGTCTGTGGCATTAAAAGTCCTGTCACCTTCTGTTAATGGTGTAGAGATACTACGCGCCGCTCGAGCCGAGCGGTTCCCAGCTCCACAATCACTCAGGAATTGCCTCAGTTATTCTCTGACTGCTGAAATGCATAACCTATTTGGAGGGCAATAAATAGCAAAAAAGTTTAAAATATATATTTCTTTCAAAGAATGTTCTTTCAGTTTGCTTTTTTCTCTTTTTTTTTTTTTTTTTTTGCTAAATTTCTCTCCCCAAATCAGAACATATCCTCCTAACCCATAATAGCAGCAGGGAAGCAGAAGGCTGGTCTGCTGTTCCTTAACTGTACCTGCTTCGTAGCGTTCTGAAGTAAAACCCTTGGTAAAAATCACCAACCGATTAAATTAGCTTTTGCTTTTTCAGTCAACTTCCGGACTCGGCCTCTGCTAGACGTTCCGAAAGTCAAGGAGGTGTCTTCAAACAACAGCTGCCTTTGCTCTTCCTCAGAGTCATCCTCATTGTAAAAGGCTGTCCTCCTACCCTGGTTTCTAGTTCTCATGTGAGGTTCAGAATCTTTAAGCTCTTCAGACCCCTCCTCCATGGGCTCCTCGATCTTTTTCCTCCTGCTTCTCGTCTGCATTTTAACGTGTGCAGGAACGGGAAGGTCCGAGCCTGGTTGATGGGTCTTGATCTTTCTTTTTGGCTTCCTACCCCCACGGCCTTTTTTTTGTAACAAGTCTTCCTTCATGTTATTTTCAGAAAGAGAATTACACGCGGTAGAAGCGGAGGCTTCTTCGGGTATCTCCCTTGCAGTCTGGATTGCGTTCTGCTCTGCCACCTTTTGCTGTTCCACAATTTGTAGCTTTTTTGGTTTTCTGCCTCTTTTCTTGTGCACCACTTCACAGCTACTGTTTAAATTAGTCTCCACCTTCGGTTTCCGGCCGGGACCTCTTTTAAGGGGAGGTTTGGAAGGCTGCCCTCCGTGTCCGTTCACCTGAACGCTTCCCGATGCCAACGCGTTATTCTTGCACTCTGCTGGAAAGAAACAAGAGCTCATCACCGACCACATTTACTTTTTACACTCCTTTTCAGGCTGCCTTCCTAGGACTCTCACTAAACTATCTGAATAGAGTCATCACAGTGATTGTCAAAACCCAAGACACCCGAAGCAGAGCTCCAAGAGCTTCACGTCAGTACGCGATGAGGACTAACTTCTCCCTGGGATTAGCTCTAGGTAGCTTAAAGAAAGAAAAAAGAAAAAAAAACCACACAGAGAAAGAAAAAAAGGAAGAACTTAGGTGTTTTTCTTGGCTGAGGCTGCACCAGTGGACAAGAACTCCTATCCAGTACCTGCAACAGCAAAGACTTCACAGCAGGTCATCTCTGCAGAAAGGGAAGGGCTTCCTTTCAGCCTGGGGTAACACCCTTGAGAGTCAGGGCGTTGCACTGGGGAGATTCCAACAGTAAGTCAGGAAAAGGTTAGAAACGTAGCACTTGAATGAAAAAGAAAGGTATGGGATTTGCACTGATGTCCAGTGTGTGACAGGGGCATATTTAGCCACGGAACGTGGTGAGAGCCGAGGCCTTTGTGGGAAAGCTCACCAGGAATAGATGATTTAACCCATCAGACTCAAGCTGCTTTTTCAGCAGTGTGGATGAGTAAGAGTGGAAGGATAATCCTCAGGGAGAGGACTCCTCCAAGGAGTCACCGGATTCATTAGCTGGGGACCAAAGCCTAGACTACTGCAAAGGTGCTTAGTGAAGCTTCCCAGCTGCTTCCCAGCTCAAAGCTCCTTCAGAAACAGGAAAGCTTTTATGATTAAGTGATATTATTTCAGTCTCTGCAGAAGCTTTGACTTTTAAGGGAAGTTCAGTCAGAAGATTATATGAAACTAGGTCTGAGCAACCCATACAAATGTAACTGAACAGGAGCAGGAAACGCCGTGTAGATCTCCTCTGCTGTGGCAAAAGAATTAAAGAATTAATTACAGCCAGGATGCTCTGATCTCTGTGCTCCTGGCGTGGAGGGTGTAATCACACTCAGTGCTGCTGACCCAGAGATAACCCACTCACGTTTTATTAAGTAAATCCCACGGGGTTTAAAGCCTGACCCCACAGAAGTCTGCTGACACCTTAATGTATCAGAACCGGCTCGACAACACCATTACCACAGCATGGGAACAGTGGTGAGAGTAGTCAAATCTATGCTAATTAATCAAGAAGGACACTCCACTCCAAGTTGTTCCCCCAGCCTTCCCTATTCCACTAAATCCAGCCATTTTCCCAGCCCCAAATCACCACCACTGAGGCACCACACACACTACAGACACCACAGCAGTGACTGGGAGAGAGAAAAGTTCCCCAGGAACTCTGTACCTTGTGGATTAACGGTGGAGGATTTTACTTTGCGCTTGATTTGCTTCTCTTTCTCTGGATTTTCTCTTGTGGAGTTATTCCTGGTGTTATGACTGCTATCGGGCTGACTGGGGATGGATACGACATTCTGGCTCTTGGAATGTTTGGGTGAATTCTCCAGGACTAGAAGGACACACACACACAAAAAAAAAAAAAAAAAAGAGTATTATTCATGTTAAGTGGTTTATACCACATTCAATCTTATCTGGCTAAAAAAGAAGTCATGTTCTACTCCAAACAATCTGAATCAGTGCTCTGGAAGTGAGAAAAATGGATAAAATAACACAGCCCAGGTTTCCTGGATAAAATAACACAGCCCAAGTTTCTCAGTTTTCCTCTGATAAGCCTCGAAAACCCAGGTCTTAACTGAGAAAAATACCTTTGATTTCCAAAAAGCGAGTTCTATGTTTAAAAACATTCCCGGCTTAAAAAAAACAAAAATAACAAACCCAAACCCAAAGCAAGCACAAAGAAAGAACTTGCCTGACTTCGCCGCCCCGGCAGTAGCATTAGGCTTCGTGATGAAGGGCTTTATGGTGAGAGGCTTTGCTGCTGCGGAGGTGGAGGGCTGCTCCGGAGCGGCCGCCTCCGCCGCCCCCCGGTGGCTTCGCGTCCGCACCAGGGAGGAGGTTTCGGGGCCTTTGCCGTTGAGCTGAGGCGCAGGGTGTCGCGGGGCCGCCGGCCGCGCCGCCGCACAGGCCGAGGAGGTGGCAGAAGCCTCCGCCTTCAGAGGAGGTTTGATTAATCTCCTCTTCCTTTCAGGGCTGAGAAAAGGAATAATGATTTGTATCCCGGATGACCATTTGGGTTTTTATTATGATAATGATTTTCCAGGAATGTCGGAAGATCGCGGGAGTAAAACAATCATCTCTGAAGTATGTTAAAAATAGGGCATTTACAGTGGAAATTCAGGTAGTCGTGAGCCTTTGAACAGTGAATTTGAATCTTAAAACAAATGCTATATTTGCATATTGATATATAGTGATAAAGCACGATGCCATCACTGTCCCGTTTTACTCTATTTACCGATTATTTGAATTTTAAGCATGAGGATAACTCTGAAGTTTAAAACTCCACAGGGACCCGCATGGCAGAGCCATCACTCACAGAGCCAGCGCAGGGACTGGCATCAATTAAAACCCCCACGAAGCACTGACTGGGGCTGCTGGGAAGGAATTCTCGTACCTGGACGCAACGCTACTGGAAACGGAGCTGCTTCTACTTCTTTTTTTCCTTCGTTTCTTGATTGTATTTCTTTTATGAAAGCGTAGGGCAGATTTATAATCCGATAAAATTGAACTGATGTGTTCCTCAAAGAAAGCAGAAAGGCGCAAACTCATGCTGTAGATCTGAAGGGGAAAAGCCAGTAAACAAGCAAGTTTTATTAAAACAAGAAAGTTCTAATAGTTTTAAGGAAATTCAGTCTGTTTCTACCGATTTACACTTACCCACGTGTAGGTTCACTTTATTTTCATGGTTTTGAAAAGTGTGTTACAATTGAAGGTCACACACAAAAGGAAAAATTAGAAAAACCACCTTTTCAACTGCCCCGTTTCAACCGCTTTTTCAGGCACGTCACTT
>BJBW01010346.1:0-49179 GCA_004320125.1 Scolopax mira | reverse complement strand
TCTGGGCAATCCTGCTTTGGTGGGGGAGTTGGACTAGATGATTTCTACGGTCCCTTGCAACTCTAAAAATACAGTGAAATTAAGTGAAATTCAGTGGCATAAGATGAAGTTCTATCACATTATAAGACACAATTTGCAAAGCATCTAACAATGCCATTAAAGCTAGTTGCGGGAGAGCTAACTGGTGCTTTCATAAATACCATGCAGATAGCCAAGGGACAAAGAAGCATGGGAGGGCACACGTATATAAACATCTGTTTGCACCCATTGCCTCCAGAACAAAACATCGGGGTTTTTCCTGGAAGATTTTTCAACATACAAAAGTAACTGCTTGTAGTAATTCTACTGATGGACAGTGTTGGATACATGTTACTACAGAGTTATTTATCTTATGCCCAGGACAGGTACACACAAGAATTAATGAAAATTAAGCCCTGGGAGGACACCTATACAGTTCTTATTTCATCACTTCTAGACCACTCTGTTCTGAGGAAGGTGCAAGAAAACCTCAATTAGTTATCCCTCCCCTTAGGAATGCCAGTTTCTCACTGATCTCTAGATTTTAGGTTAAGTTATCTTTTCTCATGGTCTTCTCAGACTTGGCTAATATGAATAACTATGCAAGAAAGCTGTCCAAAAAACGGCAACATTTGTAGTGACGATTTTCTAACTGCATACATCCTGTTCTCAGCCTCAGCCATTTACATCTCCTACATGCACTACAAGCAGCCAGGCCCCCAAGGAGTTCTGTGTTACCAACTATATAACGAAAGCTAGGAAAGAGAACTGGGAATCAGAAACATACTAAATACCACAGACTTTTTCATCCTTAACCGGGGCTTTCTACCATTCCCACTGTAGCTACTAAAGAAGTTCACATTGACTTCAAAAGACAGGAGTTTGGACTGTTACTGGTATTTATGAGCACCTAGAATTGGAAAATAAAGAAGAATGAAGCCCACTGAGACCTCAGAAGTGACTTTCTCATATATGATTTACTCTATGCATTCTCTGCTTTTGTTTAATACTTCTTTTGGTGTGCTTTTTAAGACTCACAGAAATATGAAATTATTAACCTTTGCCCTTACAGCAGGTGGGTCCCAAATTCCCTGAGTTTTCCTGTTGCAATACACAAGAATGAAAGAACACAACTGTCAGTTTCAATGTTTCTGTTTCTCTTTCAGGAATATGCTCTTTTAGGAATGTCTGTGTACCTTTTGTAGTTTAATGACTACATTAACATTTGCTGACAAAAGTTTAATAGAAATGTAGCAATTCCTTGTATTTACAGATCAGCTTTCACCAAACATCTCAAAGCACTCTATGAATATTCATGACATGAGCCTTTTAATTGTATTTTGAAGGAGATATCAAGACTATTTTGCAGAGAGGGAAACTGCAGAACAGAAAAAAATAAATTAGATGTTTCCAGGCAGTATGTTCAAAACTAAAAACAAATCTTCCAATTCCTAAATCTTGCATTTAATTAACAGTTCATTGTTCACCGACACATCAAATAGTTATGCTTCTGTGTCACCTCTTCTTAGAAAGGTCATACTGCAGTAATTCAACCAAGTAGCACCGAAGCATTATAATGTCCCCTCCTTAACCTTTCCCTTCTCCCTGCCTGTCACTGATTCATACATAATCTACTGAGGTCTCTTTCTGCCTTTTGGCCTCCTGCTTGACGAGCTGGTGTAACCCATCATTTTTAGCAGACAGACTGACAAGAAACAATGGGAAGGATCAAATATGTCACCCATATTTAATTAGCCTTCAACATGACCATGTGAGAGCAAGCAAGGTTCAAAAACATCAGACAAAACTACAGCCTCAAAGTAGATCTGTATTCTTAATTTACTGCTACCATTTGCACAAAAGCCATGGTAGTGAGGACCAGCCCTGCACTTATGGGTCAGAACAGAATCTCAGAAGGTAGAAATGAGCAGATGTACATAGTGTATTATTCTAAAAGACTAAGTCATACCATTCCCCCAGGTCATTGCCTTTTCACAGGTTTGTATGTTATAGCTTTAAATAACTTCTCATACCATACCTCTCAAGAGCTAAATTCACATTTAGAGACGAGGCAACTAAGGCCAGCTGCGGTATGTTTTTCCGGGCATCTGTCACAAAGCAGTGGCAAAGATGGGTTGAGTTCAGGATGCTCACTCACAGTCTTTGAGTCTCGGTCCATTAAACCTCAGTGGGTTCCTCAAGCTAGAAAACAGCAGAACTCCACTACACTAGGTCACTGAAATAAACACTAAAAATAAGACTTGTCAGTGAAAACTCCAGCTCTTGATGAACACATACCCTATTTCAAAGATGATATAGGGGACAGATCAATGCCAAAAACATTTCAGTGTTAAGGCTGCTGTTTAGCTTCCGTGAATTCTGGTAGCACATAAGTCTTCCACTAGTCACTTTTTGCATTAGAAATAGATTTCCAGAATGATTACGATGGAGATTTGCCTGATGTTTGCAGCCATGGGACCCACTGCTTAGAAAAACTTTGGATAATTTTCAAACCACTTCTCCTCCTCCCCCTTCAATTAGTCTTAATTTACCTCTGTCTTTCTTCCCTATACTCCCACTCTTTTCGTTCCCCTACCACAACCACTTTCGTTTTGATTAGGTGGTGATGATGGAGAGAGTACGTCTCTGCATTTCAGCAAGATAATTTCGCTTCAGGTAACAAAAAGACATTTGCTAATTTCTCTCTTGAGTGGGTCTTGGAGGCTTTCCAAGGCTCAAACAAAGAAAGTCTCGTTAACTACTTCTAAAGCATGCAACTGTTACAAAGCTTCAGCTTAGAGTTCAAAGCATTTTTATTACCCATATTAGGCAATTCTTCCATCAGTTCAGCACGATCTGCCAGTAAGAACTCCAGAACACGTTTCTCCTGCACACCTCTTGTTCCAAGGTTTGATGTAATAGCTGGCACCCTCTCCTTCTCTGTCATGCCTGCCAGCAATAAAGATGGTGCACACATGGTGCCCTTCCCCCACCATCCAGTCCACCTGTCACAGAACAAAGCTATTGTGGAGCACGGCTGCAGGCACCAACGCACCGAGACCAACCCTGGCAAAGCAGGGCCAGGGTGGGCATCGCTGTCCAGAAGCGACTGCTGTTGTGAGGACAAGGTGTAAGCAAGCAACCCCGCTAGCTGCTCCCCGAAGCATCCTCCAGGTCACAGCTGCTTCCACGCCTGCACCCAGGGTGTTCAGTTTGTAGGAGCTGCAGCACGGGCCCCAACAGCGCTAGAGGAAGGCACGTCACCAATGGCTGTTCTATATTTGCATGTCCTCAGCTCGCTGAAGTCATGCATGGCATTCAGGAAGCCAGCTGGATATTTCCTACTGACTTCAGTTGGATCCGACTTGTGTCCCTGCTGAGTGGTATTGTGGTGGCAGCCTCAGGAAGAGCAGTGCCAGCACAGCTCTTAGCAGGGATGGTGAAGCCTCCCGTATGACACAGAAGGACAAGCTGGGAGTGTGCTGGGAGCCTAAGCTCTGTGTCTGCCCGAGATGGCTGTCACATCATTTGAGTGATGTGCTACTGCCAGCCTACAAACAGCTCACACGTTTAAGTGATCAAGAAACATCTACCTATTTAAACAATAACTGCCACCCAAGGATATTCCTTAGTAAGGGCAAATACATCCTTACTGGAAAGTTCTAGATAGGCAAACTGATGCACCATGAAGACAGGAGCCAACTCACTGTTTGTGCAGGGCAAGGTTATTATGTCATTAGTCCAGGCAGATACGGCTTCCATAGCCTTAACTATCCATTAAAGACTAACTTGGAAGACAGAGAGAGTGATCTAACTTGGATTCTCTAAGGGATAATACAGTGGTCAGAGGAGATTCTTGTTCTTTGTAATGGAAATCATTTTACCTGCATATATGAACCTCTTTCATAGCATCATTAGATGCACCTGTCTTCGTTAAATGATTTTCTTCAACACTCTAATCCTACTTTAAGCCTTCACAGAGCACTGAGGAATAAGAACTTTTATTTTAGTCTTTACTATTCCTTCACAACTCGACACCTCCCTCTCTTCCTTTCCTCCCTAGTCCTTTTGTTACTGTGCACCAGCAATAATAGTAAATCTGTCAGATTTCCTGTGTACGTTACATAGTGCATGTGCTTGGTTTGCCTAGAGTGGTTTCCACTGTAGAGTAGGAATTTCTCAGCTTGTTGAAGTTGTCCCTGGTAGTGCAGCAGAGAGGGAAGACTACTAACAGAGCCAGGATAGGTGAGTCCTTGGACAGAGGAAGATGGTTCCATGACATGACATTCCCTTCACTAATAATTGGGCCTCTGATTTGCATTGAGACAGAAGGAATAAGCTGTGTCTTTTTGTTCTATGCAGTAAAATCCTGCTTGAGGAGTCAAATGAGGAGCTTTCACAACTCTTCATATACCTTCCATATTTGACAATCACCATCCTAAATTGTCAACACCAAGCTTGTTCATCCATGCTCATAAACAAAACTTGCCTAAAGTATCTACTTTCTCCTGTGATGTTCTATAGCTGGAAGGAAAAGCAGAATATTACAGAAGGGAACACTCCCATAAAAGGGAGGTAGGTCAGAATTTTTCTTTTCTGCTGTCCACATGAGTATTACATGGGTATCCTTTAGCTGTACCTCCCAGAGAAGCGAGAAGCATTCAAACGTTCCCTTGGCTGAATGTCACATCTCAAACCCAGACTGTTATCAAATATACTGCAATGTCATTGTAATCACATTTTTACTCTACTGCTTTCTAATGAAAAACTGCCAAGCCATTTCTACATCGTAGCTTCTATTCACAATTTATTTTCTACGTGCATGTTTTTCACTTTTCTGATTCTGCCATTGGATTATTTAGCAACATCACTAACTGCCTCAATGGAGATGCACCCTTTCAACTACAGCAACATGCACAGAGGATTTAAAATTGAAATACATCTTGCACAAACACTAGCTCCTACAAAACTGCCATATGTGGCCTTCAGTTGCAGAACAAATGAACATAAACAACTATATTCCCCTCAGTTTCACTCTCAAAGACTGATGAGTTATTTTGACTGGATTTTTAAAAAATAATTTATTATTGAAAATTCTCCCCTAATACTAAACATCACTGAAAGAATACAAGACTGAAAACAGGACCTTAAAGTGGTAGTGTCACAACTTCACCTAGATATGCTACACTTCTCCCTTACCTTCGATATGCCTCAAAGCCTGATAAATCAAAGGACATTTATTTACTTAAGAAGATGTTTACATTCCCATCAGCTTTAACAAAAGCTGAAAAATAACCTTGTGGGTCAACTCCTTAGGTCTCATCTTTCCTCAGACCAAACCTGTATCTCTCAAGATTAGCTGTAAATGTATTTGCCAAAATGTAAGCGATTCCCGTTAAGATTATCACAGTTGTTCAATGATTGTTTCTTGAGCACAATTACTTGCTGTTGCTAAGAGTCTATAGCAATCCTGAATCAGAGATCAGCACTGCAAAAAATTTCAGGTAACTAACGTATTGAAAGAACATAGACTATGCTGAAAGAAAGTACAAAGAAATTCAAGCTATTTTTGTCAGGACAAGAGTGAGTTTGCAAAAAGAACTAGAGTCAAAACAAGATCAAGCAGCATTCACTGATACGTGAGATAACAGATATGCAGCTATGGTTTCTCTGGCTGTATCTTTCACCAGCAGTTCAGCATTCTCTAGCAGCAACAAAATAACAGTAACTGCATCTTACACTTTCAGTGGAATTTTAGCCACAAACAAACTGGTATTTTTCTTTGTTCCCCTGAATAGGAAGGAATGAAGACCGAGTCTCCCAGAACAAAAAACTTGGATGCACAAAAACTAATGTAAGTCATTTATCACCACTCTGATGGCCTTTCCTAATGAATGTTCTTCAAGTACTAAAAAATAACATGATAATGTAACACATATTTTGCTACCTTAGTAAAGTACCTCTGACATCTCTTTAATTACAGAATACAGAACAATGAAGATTAAACCATATAGTACCTCTTCTGGAGTGAAGCGGATGTATTCATACAAGGTCCTCCAACAAAAAATATGTTATTTGAGATAAATTGCTGAAGGAAATAATAGATGCCTATAAGGAAAGCACTGAAACTTCTAGCCTCTGGCTTAACAGTTCCAATTTGATCTATACAAAAAGAGGCTGAAATCTCCTACTATCTATCAGATGTTCAGCGGACTGCATGAAACCAGTAGGTGGAATTTAGTTCAATTGCCAGTGGGCAGATATGTCCATCTTACAGAATCAGTGAACTGAGCAATAATCACTTTCCCTTGCTTTTGACACTTTCACCAAAAAAAACCCAGCACCCAGACACTGGCTGTCTCATTGACCCCCAAAGAATCCACCTAATCAAGTGCAGAATGTTGGGGATACAAGCACTTTTCCACAGACCATACCTGTAATATAACTGCTAATCAAATTAGGAGACCATCATTAACTTTTTTAGAGCCATCGTTAGCACTAAATTAATTTAGAATACTGAGAAAAAATAAAATTGTAACAACAATAAAATCTAAAAAAAACCCAACAAACCAACCCAAACCAAAACCCCCAAACCTCCTAAAACTAGCTCACTGGTATTTGATAATCATCTATGACAATTAGTAATTATTTCTGGGAAAGGTTCATAGGGTTTGGTTTCTGCTATTATTTTGCCCATTACTACATTAATTATTTGTTTGCAAGTTTAGTTCAGAGTTGCACATTCATACCCCCAGCACCTTGAAGAGTTTGATTCCTGCCACAACCCCCCACTTTCTGGCTGTTTTGAGCAATGAAGTTGTCCAGCCGTTCTGTGGTGCCGAAACAGTGATTCAGTAAGGAGGTGATGGCATAAGATTTGATTTGTTAGCTTGTAGCATGGTTTCTAGAACCCATGAATCCTTCTCATTAAATAACCATCCATCATGTTGGAGATGATTACCTTCTGAAGTCAGAATTAAATCAGCATTGAATCTGTGCTGCTATTAGTACAGTTAATTTTCTGTTTGATGGCTGATATGCCAGGTGTCCATTGTTCAATGTAACTTGAAAAGTGAAAAAAATAATTGCGTGCACATGCTCTTTTTATTTCAATAATATGCTGGATTCAATTTTGTTTTAAAGAGTGGGTGGGAGCAGTAGGAGTTATAATGGTATTGACCTTCCCCTCTGTGGAGGATGCTAATGCTGCAAAACAATCAATATACTAAGAAGACAACCTAAAAAAAAATGAGGCCACATTTTTCCCTTTCCTCCTTTAAGATTTTTATACTGATGATGTGCCAGGAAACTCATTTTACATTAGACCAATAATTCCTTCTATACAAAGTGAGTGTTACATTAGCAGCTGACAATCCGTCAGGGTCAAGAGAGCCCTCTTGAGAATGAACTGAAAAGAGACAGGTTTGTCTCTTTTCTGCAAGAGAATGGAGACTTTCACTTATTTCATGAATACAAGAAATAAAATTCCCCAAACAATAGCTACCTGTTACAAACAAATACCTAGATCACGCAGCAATACTCTCCATCTTTCACTGAAACCACAGCTAGAAACCTATAGGCTGCTTTGAAAAGAGGAAAAAAAATCCACCAGCTTTCTAGATGAACTTTCTTCTTTCTGCTGGTGCCACTGCTTTCTGAGCAGAGTTTATCGTTCTGTGTATTAGGCAATAAGGTCTCTGCTAGACATATAGTCACAGCCAAAGTTTTCATAGACAGGATTTAGGAAATCAGCTTTAACAAAAGAACAGGAGATGGTGACCACATCATGGACTCTTCTTCTAGGAAAAAAACTGAAGAAGCTGGACTTGTTGTTAATGATTCAGAGTTGGGCACAGGTATCCAAAAAACAAGGCATCAAATCAGCTGTAGGTACTACGGATAATAAACAGAATATGCTCTGTGCAAAGCCTAGAGTCCCCTTTCGCTTTGCATTCAGCAGACTTTGATGATGTTACCCACAGTTTTGTCTGCTTCACTTTACTGCTAGGTAAACTGATGTAATTTTGCTGCTTTTAGGAATCTACCTCAACCAGTTACACCATTAGTAAGTGATCAACACAATTACTGAAGCCAAATGGGCACCCTCATGTCAATGAGATGAGAAGTGATACCAGTCAGAAGACAAGAGTTATAGCCTGCCTGGTTAGGAGAACATACCACCCAGTGCCCAACCCCGGGGATGAATGTCACTCACTGAGAGACATCCTTGTCATCTTGGCTGCAAGCATCAGAAATTTAAGCAAATCTAACTTACCTGCAGCATGGAATTGCCATAATGAGAGAGAAGGACATCTTACAGAAGCTCATTAGCCTTCCTGGAATTTATAGATACTGTTGTTTATAAAAAAAAAAACAAAACCAAGAACTAAAAAGGCAAGAATACATGTAGAAAAAAAACTGTAGGAGCAAGTTGATGGGATAGCAAGCATTAGTGTAAACTATTAGACTGTTTTGGTAGGTGTGTTTTTATCATGGTGACCTTTATTAATTAAATATTTAACCATTTAGAACTTACAAGCTGTACACATCTTCGAATACTTAACCACATGGCTGTTGTAACTACTTCCTTCTTCTACTTGTTAAATTGATTTGTCATACTGGGCACTGTAAGTCATCAGGGACAGGGACTAAGTATTACTATGTTTTAGATAGACACCTGGCATAACTTAGCCTTTCTACTGAGTGTGCCCCGTAGTCACTGCAGTATTAGGAATGGAAGACTGGGAGAAATGTCACCATCTGAAAAATCTCAGTTTATCCAAAGAGATCATAAAAGATTGTATAGAAAAGGAAGGACTTTGGAGAACAGACTGCTTGGCTTTACTGCTAATTTCCTAGGACTTCACTAGGAAAACAGTCTAATGCTTTGTATGCATATAGTATCTGTCCCCTTAACCTCTTTTAACAGCCAAAACCAAATTAAATACCTTTCCCAAACACAAACCCAGCTTTACAGCCTTACAGCCAATGTACCAACTCAGCTATTGTTAATGGAACAACTTCTCAAACCCAGCCTGGCATCCACACACCAGATATTCAATGGCATTTACTTGATTTTTATTACAGCCTTCTGCCATGCCATTGTTGTTATTTTACTGTACAGTTGTAGGCAGCTCATTTTCACCATCAGGGACTCATTAAGAGTGAGCAATTTGGTGCTTAATGAGTTGTTAACCCTGAGTAAATATATTAAAATAATAGAGTGATAAATTCAAATTGAATTGCATTGGGCTTGTTTTTTTGTTCAATAATGTCTTCTGAAGCAATAGAAAGTACCATTTAAAAAGCAATTTTTGATAAAATATATTCCAGATTGCTCACACTTAACTTTCAACATACTATTCATCTTTCTTCTCTATGGTTTTCACTCTTTCATTTCCTGGTATTTCCTTTTCATTTATATAGTTCCTTTAGCCATGGTCTAAGCTCTTATCTAGAACACATTTGTCCTCTTCTTAAACACAACTTTAAAATATTTGAATTCCATGACACAGCAATGTGCCCTCATGGCCAAGAAGGCCAATTGTCTCCTGGGATACATTAAAAACAGTGTGGCCAGCAGGTCAAGGGAGGTCATTAGCCCCCTCTACTCTGCCCTGGTGAGGCCGCATCTGGAATCCTGTTGCAATTCTGGAGTTTCTAGTTCAAGACAGACAGAGAACTAAGGAAAGAGTCCAGCAGAGGGATACAAAGATGATCAAGGGAATGAAGCACCTCTCTAACGAGAAAAGGCTGAGAGACCTGTGTCTGTTTAGCTTGGAGAAGAGAGGTCTGAGAGGGAATCTCATCAATGCTTATAAATATCTAAAGGACAGGTGTCAAGAGGATGAGGACAGACTCAGTGGAGCCTGGCAACAGGCACAGGCTGGTACACAGGAAATTCCATTTCAACACGAAGAAAAACTTCTCTACTTTGAGGAACTGTCCTTGACAGGACTCTGGAACAGACTGCCCAGAGAGGGTGTGGAGTCTCCTTCTCTGGAGATGTTCAAAACCTGCCCGGATGCGTTCCTCTCCAACTTGCTCAAGCTGAACCTGCTTTGGCAGGGGGCTTGGACTACGTGATCTCCAAAGATCCCTTTGTACCTCTACCGCTCTGTGAATAATAATGTCCTCTGTATTGCAGTTTCACTCTGTGCCAAATAAAATCTATACAGGTTTAGAAGAGATCTGCTCCTATTCTTTCATTTTGCATTTATAAGCAAAGCCACGTGAAAAAAATATCAACACCAAGACTGTTCTTCTACTTGGATTTGTCTATGACTAAGGACTGCTTAGTCCCAGGTGTTCCTATACCACTGCCTTTTCACTTATGCCCTATCAAGAGGCAGTTACCACAGTAGCTTGTTCAAATCAACAAGGTCAATAGAAGAACAAAACCAACAGCTGCTAAACACCTGAAAGTCTTACTCTTGGTCTGGGTAAATCATTTAAGTGTCTGAAGCTTTAAAAGGAGATGTTTATAAACAGTTTGTATTTTTGCCTGTTACAAAACTCCTATGGACAACTCAAAACTACCTGTGGGCAACTGGGAAGGAGGTATGACTGTTCTACACCATTAGCTTTCAGGCACTGTCTGCAGGCACACAAGTTTGAAAGGCAGCAGACCTCCAGTTTATATTACTCTAATTATGACCCTATTTTTTCCTCTCTACTGCACCATTCTCCTGAGTTATACTGCTACTCTCTCAAGAAGTATGACCTAATACCAGAAGCTTTGTTGTTTTTATTGGGTAGAAATATCCATGCTTAACAATGTACATTTGGTGTGTTATACCCTTTTGGAAGCAGGTCTCAGAGTTGAAAAGGAATGAAGACTGCTAAACATTACAGTATTTTTTTCCCTACAATACATCTACTAAATTTACGGATAAAACTACTACTGAAATTGTTAATTCAGAGCCATTGTAACTGCAAAAGAATGAGCTGGATTTTACTTTTCTTGTACACTGGACAAGTTCTGAATATGATGCCAGCTGGGCCAAATGCTGACATCCTGACCCCAGATCAATCCTTGCCACTGTTAACAGAGTCATCAACTGAATGGGTCTTCAGGGCTTAAAGAAAATAAATGCTGTAAAAGTTGTAAGAAAGGGTTAGAAGAAGAGAGGCTGAAATGTGAAATCAAACATTACAGGTAAGTTGAAGATTAAATTATTTAAACTATTTTTACTTGCTAAAATTGTTTGTTACACTTTCAAATTTACAGAAGCTGTTATTGATTCAGAACCTTAAACAGACTTTTTATTTATTTATCAAAAAATTCTAGCATTTGCACCTGACAAGTTCATATACCACCCTCAATAATAAAAAGCAGAGGAATATGTATACAGATAGTCTTGAATGGAAGACTTGGAGTACAATTTGCAACGGCTTTTTTCTCCTCATGGTTTTACTTGACAGAAGCCACATAAAAGACAAAAAACTGCTACTAAAGACAACACAAGCAGAAAGATGCTTTATTGGAGTCAAAGAGCAGTGTTTAATTTAGTGGCTGCTTGTTGCTCAAAAATATTTTCTATAAAATAAATTAAATTTCATAAGTAAGTCAAGAGGGTGTCTTTTGGATCTCTTGCGAACCATGGGTTGAGCTCAGTTAAGTATTATGCTTCCCTTATGTAAAGGGAGGAAAAGGATTCTGGTATGCGTATGGAGCAAAAATAAAGCGAACAAAAAAACCCCAAACAAACACCAAACGCTCAAAAAAGGAGACAGATAATAGCAAAGTTTTACAGGTGGAATTATGCACTATTTCTTAAGGAAAACACTTTGATACCATGTGTAATTTAATCTGAGGGAACAACTTTGATTCTACGTATATATTTAATATTGAGAGAGAACCCAAAATACTTCCTATACTCTTGTAATAGTGCTGTTCCTTGGACAGAGGACAGCAACTCTTGAGTTCAGAAAAAGAACAAATACCTATTTAAGTTGTCCTGTAGAATTAAGGGAAGCAGATACTGTGTACCCAAGCCAGAATTTGATGTAATACAAGAGTAATATCACTGCTCCTGGAAAGAACTTATAGTGATCTGACCAAATGCAAAAGACTTCAGGCTGCTGCTTTACATCCATACAGAGCTGAACCAGGAGCTATTACTTCAGTTTATTAAAAAACCCACTGTTAGAGGATTCAGGTGTTTACATTCATGGTTTTGACCATTTGTAATTTTTAAATTCTCTATGGATGGTTTACCAAATAAAATCCCCCAAAAGATGAGCTATCTTAATTGTGGCTTCTCTTTGCAAAAGTAAAACTGAGAGGACTCTCAGACATGACAACTAATTGACACACACATTTCTCTAGAGTGAAAAATAGAGAAAAAATAGTTCCTTCACTACTGTGGTAAATAATAGAAGAGAAATACAGTAATAAGAAGGGAGTACAGCATCATATGCTAAACGGACTGTTCTGACTCATGTACTGTTCATTCAGAACCATTCAATTTTGAGGACAGGTGAAGGGGAACAGCCCACTGTGGCAGATCCTTGCAACAAAGACAACAAAAATACTCTCTTCTCCTGAAATGGTGTGCCAAAAAGACAAATCAATGAAATGCAATCTCGTCAAACTGGGCTGGGTTGGTGTAGGCTGTATGACAGAGAATTGGCTGACCTAGTCTCATCTGAGAAGCTTGTGACCCAGAGACAAAGCAGAGAAAAGAGCATAGAAATTGTACAGTTTCTGCTAGAAAACACGTATAATTCCACTGTTACGTTCATTTAAGGAACCCTGCTAATCTTACAAGAGGTTAAGGCATGTTCTAGATTGCTCTTATGAGCAACAGGGCCTTTATTTCACCTTTACATATCAGAAATTGTTTCAGACTTTTTTGTTCGTTATTCTGTATCATTACAAAGCCAGTTTAACTCTAAAGACTGCTTATCTACTTTTTCCGAGGTCACTCTTTTTGTTGAGGAAAAAAAAAAGCTTAGCCTATTTCTATGCTCTGTCATAATAACAAAAGGCCTGTACCTTTTCCTTTCCTTCTGTACAAAACCAGGTAACCCTGTTTTAACGTGTAATACTCAGAAAGGTATAGACTGATAAAATATCAGGTTTTATGAGCTAAAACTTATGCAACTCCTATTGATTCTTTTATTAAACAGATTTAGGCCAGTGCTCTCTCATCTGTATTTAATGATGTTACTCACAGAAAAAAAACCTGAGATGTTTATATCTTACACAGCAAACTCAGCCCAACGACAAGAAAATCAGAAAAGCAGCAAGTTTTACTTGAAATCTTACTTGAGAACAAGGTATGAAAAATACTATATGTATTTATTTCACCTACCTCTGTCCCAGTGAAAGATTGTCTAACTTCTACTTAGCTTATAATTTATATGATGTTTATCAAGTACTTTGCTTACGAAGTTCTTTAAAGTCCTCAGGTTAAAGAGATGACAGAAATCCAGAATGTTTTAATTATTTAGTGCATTTCCTAACACTTCATCCTGTTTTGTCTCATAGTATTCAAATCATTATCAATACAAAGGGAAGTGGCAAAAATCCCAAATCTATAGCACAAACACAAGAGAAACCACTGCAGCATTTAAGGTTTTAGTTTCCCCAGTTTGCTGAATCTCAACAGCAGGAAGTTCCTCCTCCTAAGCACTATCTGCATTTTCCTTTTCTTTAATTGGTGTGCTTTCCTCCTTTCTATAACCTTTTGTTTATGGTACAAATTCTTTTCCATTATTGGTGTTTACACTCAGAATGGTTTTTCAAGAAAGGAGACTGGACGAATTCACATAACTAGTAGAGTTTTACTTGCAGAGACCGAAAGTAAGGATATTGCTGTATTTCCTTTATTGTTTCAAAGGTACATTGAATTTTGTTTTTGCCTCAAATTTGTTACAAATTCACCTTTGCATACTAAGCCATTAGAATGATAGGGTTTTGATTTCTGAGCAGCCAACCTTCCCCATCTAGCCTGCTTCTTCTATGATACTATTGGCAGAATGTCATAGCAGGCAAAGGAAAAATTAAACACCTAAAAAGTCAGAGTATAAGCAGAAAGTAACTCTCTAATGACAACAAACAGTATTTGGACATCCATCTATTTTTCCAGGTAATTGATTGTCTCCTACGATACCTTTAGAGACTCATGGCTGACACTGCTTACAGTACACAGCACTACGAAGATGTAACCGGCTTAATCCTTTCATTCTTCAGCCATCATCACTGAAAGAACAACTGTCTCTCTGCAAACACAAACAGCCAGGAAGTTCCAGGAAAGCTACACCACACACAGAGATATTGCCAGAACAGTTTATGGGCAAAGTCAAGTTCAAAGGAAAGTAAGTGCAGGGGAATTGGCATTTTGAGACTGATGCTGAGGTGGAGAAGCCAGGCTGCAGTACTGTTTTAACCAAGTACTGTATTCTCTTCCAAAACAGTTTTCACCTACCTTTTTTGTTTTTTAAAAGGATGGGGAAGAATAGTTTTCTTTGCAGGTGAAAAGGTTTGTTCAGGCAAGTTACAGCTGGATAGGGCTAGCTATAGACAGACATGGGGTACATAAGCAATGTGGCAATACTCCAGTTGTACACTGCAACTTAACTGCAGCATCTTTTGTTTTTCAGCTCGGTCTTAGGAGCTTATATTGTCCATTTAGCTTTTCTCCACTTAACACCTGTTGCTACTACTTGCACTGCAATGTCACTACAACCTTACAATGATGCTGCACTGTAGTATCTCTAGCTGAGTGTGCTACAAGGCTGTTAATGCTCGTGAGTCCTGACCTGCCCTTCCACTACTTGATCATTCCTGCCTCAGTTCCACCAAACCATTTCTGCTGGTTCAAACCTTCCTGCTAGCTTGGGAAATGTTCCTCAGCCTTGCACCATCCCTGCTGCTTCTGTCTCAAGGGCACATAACTCACCTCAGTCTTAAATTTCACCATGAGTTTTGTTTGACAAGTTACTAACAAAATCAAAATGCCTATTTTCTAGCAAGGTGCACTCTTCCTTGACTTCCAGTCCATGACCTTTTTATCTTCCAACTCAAACTCCTTAATTTTAAATACTCCATGAAAGTTCACAGTGATTATCCATCCATCTTCAGGCAGTAACTGCTACTGACAAGGTGTGAGGTCTATTGCATGCTCTGAGGCTACTGGTCACCCCCTCAGCCTCCTTATCTCCCAAGTGCAAGAATCTCTCACTGTAATTCATAAACATAAAACCTGGTCACTTAAAGGAAAAAAAATTAGATCTTGATTCTAAATTGCCTGTAGGAGGTATGCAAAAAGAAGAGTCACAGCTTAATTATCTAGAGGCAGAAAATTAACTTATGTGATAAACAAGGGTAAAAAAATATTGACTAATAAGAATAGAGAAACAGTACCTTTGAAAATCAGCTGTCTTCTGCATAGAACAGGAAAAAAGACTGATCTACCAAGCACAGAGCTATGTGGTTTAGTTCATGAAGGATTACACAGCTTTTTTGAACAACTAGTTAAAAGATGTTGAGATCTGCAGTTACTAAGATCTAACCCATTACCTACATGACACAACATACAAACCAACCAGTAGCTCTAACACAGGTCAAAGCAAGTCATTTCCTTGTAGATCAACTAGGACACCAAATGCTTCTAACCAAAATATTTCAGCTCTGACAGACTGTATATTCATCTCTGACTGCTTTCTGGCTGGGGACGTACCAGACAATAATTTGTTATTACCTATGTCCTGATCAGAAAAAGACAGGCGTGTGGAAAGGCTATACATAGGAAAATATTTTCTTCTTCATTTAGTTGCATTGGTGGCCTGGAGCCTCTGCCCTGCTATCATTTTGGAGAATATTCACTGTGGAAAGGAATGAAATGCAAATAAAGAAAGAGTTTCTCATACCATCAGAGGACCTCAGTGGATTGTGAGAAGTATCTATTCTAGTCAGACTGGCCATGGCCACAATAATGCCTACAGATTAGGATATAAATGGGCTGCCTATATGGGAAATGAATATACACCTTCCAAGTATCTTCACAGCCTTTGTCAAGTTGCTGTTTCCATATCTACGCTCATCTCTTGATCTGTAAATCTTATACATTATTCTGCATCATATGTTCATCTTTTCAGGGCAGCCTATTTTTCTCTATATGCCTCCCCATTTATGAAAAGTCTGATCATATGTCTAGAGCAGCTGTATGAGTACTATCCCCATGAAACAACAGCTCATGAACTTTTAAATTCTCTTGTTTGAATAGCTCAACAGGAGCCTTGGGGAAAGCAAGTTTTTAAATTAACTACCTTTCTCTTTCCTTTCCCCCTTCAGTCCAGATCAAAAATTATCAGATAGTGCCAGACTGGGACAAGTCTTTTTCCAACATTCCCAAACTGAAACAATCCTATGTGCATTTGCTCTTCTCCTTAAAACTGTTCAGAAAAGAATAAAGCTGGTTTTGCACAATTTCCTATTTCGTAGGTTTTTTCCTCCTCCCCTTTTCTAGGAAGGAAGGTAAAAAGGAGGAAAAAAGGTAGCTTTGTTGAATAATCAGTTTCCCAGCAGACAGAGTCTACTGTATCTGAATCACATCTTCTACTTGGACTGTGAGTGGGTGATTGACCAAAAATGTTTGTTAGTGACTGCGAATGGAAAGCCAGTCTTCTCTTGTTTTGAGTAGTCGAGAAGCAGGATTTTTTCCAAAGGTATATTTATTCAAAATTTTATGCATCTGGGTACACGTCTGCTAGGGGTGAGGCTCCGAGGTGCTTCACAGGCAGAAAAGATTGAGGATATTAACAGCTTTCCTAGATGACAGAAAGAGACACGCAAAGTCCTGAAAAAATCAGCACCCATCATCTCCCCTCTCCCAGCCTAGCTCTGACATTTCCTTTTCATAGCTGTTCAGGAACGTCCTCTCTCACTACCTTCAATTCATTGCCTCATGCTGAAGTGTAGTGCCTCTGTGCATTGTTAACCTGGTTTTAGAGGTGACCAAATTGTACAGATGGGTGAGATGACTCATGTCAATACAAAATCTTAATGTTCTTTCTGAATCAGAAAGAACTTTTTCTTTTCTGACAAAAATTACAGACCGGTTAGCCTCACCTCCATCCCTGGAAAGGTAATGAAACACCTCATCCTGAGCGTCATCTCAGAGCATATGGAGGAAGAGAAAGCTATCAGAAGTAGTCAACATGGATTTACCAAGGGGAAGTCATGTCAGACTAACCTGCTAGCTTTCTATGATGTCATGACTGGTTGGACAGATAAGAAGAGTGCAGTGGATGTTCTCTACCTTGACTTCAGCAAGGCTTTTGACACTGGCTCCCACAGCATCCTCATAGCTAAGCTTAGAAAGCGTGGGTTAGATGAAGGTACAGTTAAGTGGATTGAAAACTGGTTAAAAGAGAGAACCCAGAGGATTGTGATTAGGGGCACAGAATCCAGCTGGAAGTCTGTAACAATTAGTGTTCCACAGGGGTCAGTACTGGGTCCAGTCCTCTTCAATATATCCATTAACGATGTGGATGAAGGGATGGAATGTACCCTCAGCAAGTTGGCTGATGACACAAAACTAGGACACCACAGAAGGCTGTGCCACCATCCAGAAAGACCTGGACAGGCTGGAGAGATGGGTCAAAAGAGACCTAATGAAAGTTAACAAAGGCAAGTGCAGGGTGCTGCACCTGGGGAGAAATAACTCCTTGCACCAGTACAATTTGGGGATGACCTGCTGAAAGGCAGCTCTGAGGAAAAAGACCTGGGAGTTCTTCTGGACAACAGGATGACCATGAGCCAGCAATGTGCCTTTGTGGCCAAAAAGGCCAATGGCATCCTGAGGTGCATCAAGAAGAGCATGGCCAGCAGGTCAAGGGAGGTCATTCTGCCCCTCTACTGTGCCCTGGGGAGGCCCCATCTGAAGTACTGTGTCCAGTTCTGGGCTCCCCAGTTCAAGAAGGACAGGGAACTGCTGGTGAGGGTACAGCAAGGGGCCACAAAGATGATTAAGGGCCTGGAGCATCTCTCCTACTGTGTCCAGTTTTGGGCCCCCTACCATAAGAAAGACATTGAGGTGCTGGAGCAGGTCCAGAGAAGGGCAATGAAGCCGGTGAGGGATCTGGAGCACAAGCCTTATGAGGAGAGGCTGAGGGANNNGAGACTGAGGGGAGACCTTCTCGCTCTCTACAACTACCTGAAAGGAGGCTGTAGAGAGGTGGGTGTTGGTCTCTTCTCCCAGGTCACAGATGATAGC
Source organism: Scolopax mira (assembly GCA_004320125.1). Lineage (NCBI taxonomy): Eukaryota > Metazoa > Chordata > Aves > Charadriiformes > Scolopacidae > Scolopax > Scolopax mira. The sequence goes on along the minus strand of BJBW01010346.1, from coordinate 30,934 downwards.
CACTAACCATTTTTAAGAAGAAGCTGGAGGGAAATGGCTGTGATTTGCTGTAGCTGTATACGTACATCCTCCTCTTAACATTTCATTGCAAGACCAGCTTACTGTGAGCAAGAAATTTGACAAAGTTCTGTGAGATTTATTACAGTGATGAGGTATTATTTTCTGCAGTCATTTACAATGTGAAATAGTGGGGAATACAAGACATCTTGTAGGTCTACTTCCTCCTACTACTTGGAGGAAGGTAAGGCTTCTAGCCCTGGTTATACGCTTACCTCTATAAGAGAATTCAAGTCTGGTCTTCAAGCATCTCCAATAAATGTTGTGATGATGAGCCAGAGCATTTGGCAGCATTAAAACTTTATTAACAGTGGGCAGTTGGCTATCTTTGTCCATATTAATTATTCTTCAGGTTTAGCTATCCAAAACTCACCAATTTCCACAGCAGTCAGTCACCTACACTCTCACAATCTGTCAGCATATTTAAATATTGAAGCATGAGGGGTTTCTTATTAAGGATAGAATTCGGGTCCATAACCTTAAAAAAAAATACACTTGGTGATATTAATATTGGAATTTAAGCTGTGTGAAAGTTCCCACAATCATGACATGCTCACTCTAGGAGACAGAGTTGATGAAAGTACAATTTAAATCAAAGATAAATGATTGAAAACAACGTGCAAAGACCTAAATGCACTGGGGGGCAGAACGCATACACACACTCAGCTATTGTAAGGCAAGCCATAATTAACATACATCAAGATAAGAAATGAAATGCTTATGACACATTTTGGCTTTTGCAGTTCTACCTTCTGTTGTCTTTTTTTCCTGGGGCAGGAGGAGGAGGGAGTTACGACAGTTGTTACCACCTATAACTTTTGAGACTTCTGCTCATTTTGAAATAGTAGATCATGAACTGTGACACTTTTGTTTCAGACCTGACCACACTGCAGTGGAAATTGTGTTTCTTATTCCTTGTGCTTACAGTGATGCAAAGTCTTTATTTATATTGGTTTAAGAAGTGGGAGGATCAGCTCTAAGACTTCAGTGATCTCTGTGTAAATCTGAATTCATTCTTTTTTAATGAAAACCTTCTAGTTATTCTGTTTTAAACAGGACAGCAGCAAGAAACAAAGTCTTACTGTAACTGTTGTGCTGAGGATACAGTCACTGCAAAGGATAAGCATCTGCTCAGCTTGAGATATATGTAAATGTAAATCCGAAGTGAAAAAAGTTACAGGGGTTATTTCATTGCACAATTCTTTCTTCCTTTCCAACACTTTGAAAACACCAAGGCCAGATGAAAAAAAAAATCACCCGCATAGACAGAATCACAGCTCCTGTCATAGCTCTGTGGTCTCCCTGACATGTTTTTCATTCTAAGTTGTGGTGCAAACATTAAGTTTTCATTAATAGGATAGAAAAAAAAAATTTTTTTTTAAAAATCTTTTTGCTTTGGAAAGAAATAGCTGTCAAAATACAATGAGATCTTGTGATGGTATCCTGTTACCACAATTTTACAGAAAAGGCTCTGCAGCCAGGCAACAGCAACCTGTAAGATGGAATTCAGCCTCCCTCTGTGCCATTACTTTCCATTCTGGACCCTTTAAAAGTTAATATTACCAAAGAGAAATTGTGACTAAAAATCAGAAATAAATAAAGAAAGATAAGCAATACAATTAAATGCAACCTTCCCAACATTGATGTAGTATTGCTACACAGCAACAATGAGAGAGAGATGGTGGTTGGAGGGCTGTGTACATTTTTCTAAAGTGTTATTTAACATTACTCTGCACCTGAAGGAAGCCAATTTAATTTCCCCTACAGAACAAGTTTTCAAGGCATAGCAGTTTCTATCCCTGCTAAGAGAAAGAGTGGGTGTTGTGAAAATCAGAAACAGTTGCACAACAGGAGGTCTTATGTTACACCCATGTTACCCTAAATATTTAGTTAACAAAACGAAGATTAAAAAGCTGTGCCTTTTCCTACCCATAAATTTCCCTAAAGTGAAAAGGGGGAGAAGAATAGAGAACAAACCCCAAAACCACAGGATATCACTGGCTCCCCAAAAATTTGCTCGACATGGGCTAAAAATACACCATGGGATGAGAATTAGAAGCCACAACTCCTCATTACAAGACTTGGGTTCTGCACCAGCTTTTAAATAACACAGTAGAGGAAGGAATCCCACGAGTTAAGAGATACAGGAGCATTACTATTGGAAGGAATTAAAGGACACAGCTACTTGCAATAGCTATGTCTTTTACTTGGTGACCCACAGGTCTTTTCCAGCCTCAAAGCCTATATTCTTAAGGAAAGAAATCAAGCTATGTCAGTAAGAAAGGCCACTCAAGCCACCATCTAGATCACAGCGACAGTGTTGTCCTTGGGCATTGCTGCAGCCTTGGTGAGCGCCCAGGCAAGAAGCTCCCACCTGAAAGTAGGACTGTACAGAACAGGACTATGCTCAGTGATAACATCAGGGTTCATTCCTGTGAGCTAACAGAGATGCCAAACACAGTCAGGGAATGAACTGGGAAGATTTACTGGAAAATGGGAAACAGGCACTATGCTGTGCCATTTATTTGCTATGAAAACTCATCAGCTGGCCTGGTAAGGTATAATCTTCCTAGACAACCCAAAGCAACAGCAGCCCGACAATACAGATCCCCTGTCAGAATAATGACTATTGTGCTGTTATTAGCAGGCCCTGTGAACCCGGCTGTCTTTTTAGTGGTGGCAGCTCAAGATCTTGCTGTGGGAAACCCATTCTCTCTCTCACTCCCACCCATGCTAAATGCCATTACAAGCCAACATCCCCTATTAATATCACTCCACTTTTACATTACATATGATGCTTATGTGTAAATAACACCCTCAGATACAGTGGGAGCAATCTGAGCTGTCTGATGAGACTGAAAACTGGCTGCAGATTTTACATTTTTCACGTAACGACGTGTTTTCCTCAGTCTCTCTTGAAAGCCCTCAGAGATGGGCTTTCAAGTTTTAGTTTAGCAAAAATTACCATTTTGAGGTTTAAAATATTACCTTCCTGGAACAGAATCATCTCCCAAGCGCACAAACGTCTGCTCTAAGTAGCAAACTCTACTAACTAATTTTGAGACTGTGTGTAAGGAAAGAAGAAAGAATGCGAGCACATATGCAAGTGTCGCACAGCAGGACCAGCAAGGTTGCGGGACAGTTTGAATGTGAACATCTAGGAAGAACAGGAAACTGTTTTGTTGCAAAGACACTGGAGAAACAGTAAAAACTTACATAAATTGTATTTCTCCGAAGACACTGCATTTACCTGAAACTTCTCACCTGGTTGTACCACGCTCTGCAAGTACAAGTCACTAAAAATAATAAATCAGAAGAATTTATATAATAAAATAAATAAATCAGAAGATGCAGAGCTTCCCAGCTGGCATCTCTTCCCCCTTAAAGCTTATCAAATTTTTCCCACTTGAAAGGATTCAGTTCCATTTTGGTTCAGGCTGGATACTGCCTTGTCTAAATCAAACTGCAGCAGGAAGCGTCTGCTAAACCCTTTGAAAAAAAGGCTGCTGTTCAGACTGGCAGTTGCTTATACTCCTGCAAATCATTTGTGGCATGTAGACAAATGAAATAGTGCAAAGAAACAAAAAAACACTTTTGTCTCATTTAGTGTTTCATGCAGCAAATCACTTTTTACTCCATCCATTTACATTGGAGTGTGCATTTACCTCACAGGGAGCACAGAGACAGTTTCCCTTCTAGCAGTTGTCTACAATGCAGGAAGGAAATATTATAGGAAGAAGCTTTCATTGGAGAATGACACCTCAAAGTCTACCCAAAACAACACATGAACACCACTATATGACACTCCTCATGGTGTACAGAATGTACCCTTAACAGCAAACCTTAATTTATATCTAGTAGGATAGTACCAAAGAAACTAGTTTGTAAAACCTTTGCTTTCATCACAAATAAATCTTGCAAATCCTGTACAGCACCAAATCCAATGACTTTTGTAGAGTCCAAGAATATCCTAAGAGAAGGATGTGTCAAAGCAATACACGTTATAGCATTTGTAACTAAATTACATCTAAAACTTGAGAATAATCACCCCTATTATGCAAGGCTTATAATTCAACTTTTCATTTGACATCTCCTTTGTATTATACCTTTGAACCAAACAGACTGCCTTTTCTGAATGGAACAACAGCTCTCATTTCATATATCTCATTGAAGCAACACCTCTATAGAAAAGATGGGTCTCTTTGCACTGCACTATGTGAAAAGAAGTGTCATTTAAACACGAGGCCTTTATCACAACTGCAAATGGAAAAATAACCAGCATGGCTTTCTGATCCCAGCAGAATCTTTGCTTCTACTTGTATGCAGTTGCAGGATAAAAGTCTGAGGAAAAATAAAGAAATAAGGATAATCTTAGAAAAGCTAAAAGCCAATACTTATCCCCCCAACTTGTTACTTCTTTCCCCTGATGTTGGTGGGAGATAGGGACAGGTTGTGTACGTGCACACCTGTGCATATAGACCCCTTGCACAACTATAGAAGAAAATCTAATTTCATTAGTGCAGCCAGCTGCACAAAATAACTCAATAAACAAACAATCTGTACATAATCCCACAGTGCTCTCAACAACTCCAATGGTGTTTATTGGACATCTGCCCCGTTAGCATAGCATTGCAACATTTACAACCCCCAACCTGCTTTCTACTGCACAATTCAAGAAGAAACCAAGACACTACTTAAGCAATTGGTTTTTGTCTGGCTGCTGCATGATGCCATCTGGGTTACAATTTTCTTTCCTCAAGCTATGAGGTCAGGGTGGCACAGAGCTATTTTGGAGGATGGCAACTGCATACCACTCGCAACTTGAAGCAGCTTTCTTCCAGTGCTAGAAAAGGACACTGAAATAATGCAGTATGTTTGTGGAATTGACTTTAACTACTTAGCTCTAAGTGATGATAGTTTGTCTTCCAGTTAGAAAAAATAAAGGGGAGCAGAAAGGCACTATTAAATGATGATGTTAGCATGCACGTGACAGCTGGAAAAAATCCTGTGTGATAAGAATGAGACGCTTTCTAGGTTCTGCAAGGTAGAAATGCATAGCACTGGCAACTGGTGTAATACCAAGAACAGGCTTCTGCCTCTCTGCTCTGAAGAAAATAACAAATACACATTTTAATCAAAACATAACCTCACACTACCCAAAAAGTTCAACACACACACATTGTATAGCTATCCCTATTCCAACAAAAAGAATCATCCACAAAACTAGACATTCTCTTCCACACAAAACAAAACAGGCAACTATTGAGAAACAGGGTTGAATTGCCAAGCATACCAAGATCTTTAAGTTTCTAATGTCATTGTCCTTCAAGGAAATATCCTGGAGTACCCACGGGTCAGTGTGCTCCTTATTTGCTCCTTTTTCAAGGGTAAGCATGGTGATGCTCAAACTGTGTCAGCTTCTGCAAATGCATCAACCATAAATGCTTAGGCTGTTGGACGGTCTCTGTCCATATGCAAGACTTGGGAAAAGACAAATGGTCAATTGGACAACCTAAGGAACAGACTAAATTCTCAAATAAAGCTTTAAAAAAAGTTTTGCTTTTTCTTAATAGGAATATGTATTTCCTGGATTAGGACAGTGCTGGAGGTAGAAAGTTTCGTCAGTTATATATCCCCAAGTTTATGTGCTAGTATGTCTGCAGAGAGGAGTGTGTAAAGGAAGAGACAGATCTAATCCAAATTATATTACGATGACAACTTCCTGAGGGAAAATACATTCTGGTGAGATTTCTAGCCCATTGATCTCTTGCAGATCTTTATATAAGAACTGTTAACAGAGCTTCATATCAGGCTCACTACCCCAGAGTCTTCTCTGTTGTCACTATTACAGGAAGATGGGTTGCAGCCATAAATCTGCCAGAGAAGAGAGGCTCCTTGTGGCTAGCACACATAGAATCATATGGGGTTGAAAGGGACCTCTGGAGATCATCTGTTAAATTTAATTAGATTTCTCTTGGCCCATCTCTCCAGCCTGTCCAGGTCTTTCTGGATGGTGGCACAGCCTTCTGCGGTGTCCTAGTTTTGTGTCATCAGCCAACTTGCTGAGGGTACATTCCATCCCTTCATCCAGATTGTTAATGGATATATTGAAGAGGACTGGACCCAGTACTGACCTCGGGGGAACACCAATTGTTACAGACTTCCAGCTGGATTTTGTGCCCCTAATCACAACCCTCTGGGTCCTATGATGGGACAGTCATCTTTGCTCCCTGGCAGCTGTGTCTGCTTTCCCACACCACACAGTACCCATATCCCCAGTAGACAACCTGTCTTAATTCTCACTGTGCTAAACACTACCAAGATCAGTGGCACAAGTGACCTTTTTATTTCAATAATATAAGCAACACTGCAGAACAGACATCTACAATTGAAACACTTTTGTTTGTTTAAAGAACATGAGTCCCCATATTCAGCAATGTTTGATACAGGCACACGCATCTATGAAGAATAACTAGTTTAGATCTAATGATCAGAGACTGTAACACTTCGCCTCTCTGGCACTTTTGTTACATCTCAGAAGTGAACAGGTTGTTATGAGAACATTGCATCCTGCACATGCTATAAACAGGAAAATGGTTCCCTCCATTACTGTTTTCTTTCCTTTACAATAAGAACTACACTGGAGAAGAGGTATTTGTCAGTGGAAGAGCACACGATAGTCTTATTTTGTCACACTTTGCAGCTAGGAATACTCTATTTCTTGCACTGCCCCGGGTAGCTCAGACCCCATTCTCCTTCTTTCCCCTGAACATACAAGATTTTGTCTCTTTTCCTCCTTCTCCTCTTCTCCACACTGCACATTCCTTTTCTTGTTTTATTTAAAACTAGTAAAGCTGTTATTCAGCAGCTGTGAGAAAAGAGTTTTGATGAGACTCATCTTTGTGAGACCATACTGACCTGGATCTTTCAGTCTTCTCTTTCTCTCCCCAGTGAGCTGCAGTAATAAGAGCTCAGCAGGTCTAAGAGCAATTGATACAGAGATGACATGGGCAATTACCAACTGGGACAACTCAGAGGGCTTCCAGTAAATAAATAAAGAAAAGACAACTAAGGTTTTTGAAGCCTTTGTTAGAGTAGAAGGGCACAAGGGGTGGTGGGGAAATAAATCAAGGTCTAAGGCAGATGAGGAAGGCTGCAACGAGGGCATGAGAAGTAGCAAGCAAACTGGTGCAACAGAAAGACAAGGATCCAAAGACACATCCAAACCTGAATTTGTTCCAGCAACTTGTCCACACCTTTACAACTCCACTGACTACAGCAGTAATTGTACTCAGAATATCTCCAGAGGAACTAGCAGGGTACAATAGCAGGGATAGCACATGGAGTAAGAAAACTGATAATTCAAAAATTATAGAAGTGCAGAGTAAAACACATGTAATTTTGTATTTATTAGAGGAATTCGGAGAGGAACAGACATGCCACTCTGACAGTACTTTCCCACAGGAAATTATGATTCATGAGGTAGGTATAGCAAGCATGCCTCATTCCCCATCTGTTGGACAAAAATGGCTTGTCTGCTGCTAAGTACAACTGCACAGCAAGCCAGAGTAGAAGACAGCTAGCAAGGCTGAGAGCTGCCTCAACACCTTGCAGCTACTCTGTCCACAAGTACAAAGAAGTACCTTTAATTAGCTGAGATAATTTCATAAAACAATTAATTCAGGAAACCTAGTGAAAACGGGTAAATTCATACATGGCCTTGAAGATATCTCTCCATGTCCAGAAAAACTCAGATTTGAAGGAGTAATAATGAAACTCATTGCTGAAGCAACTCCACTGAAGTTACTCCATCTCCTTACTTGAGATGCAGATTTTGAGAGACTGAAAACAGACGGCCTGCAAATCAGTGACAGCTGGGAACATGCTTTGAGTTCCCAGTGTCACTGCTGAAGGCAACCGAGAACATTGCCTTCCCAACCGAGATTATTGTTTCAGACCTCACCACCAGGAATATTATTTTTAAAAATGAAGAACAAGCTCTTCCCACCAACCAGTTACCCATCTTGGACCACTCAAGAACTGGAGCTGATAAACAAGCAAGTCTTTGAGGTCACTACTTGGTAATCAGGGCAAGAGGAAGTGAAGTGTTGCCTCTTTGCCCAAGCTGTGCTTCTTCCACTACTGGAATCAAATGCCATCATTAACTTGGTATGTTAACAAACTCAGAGCCATATTAAGGAATACCTTAAGGGCATATTAACACTTTTCCTCTCCATTTCAACCCCCACTCAGAAAGCAGATGTGCAGCATCACAGCAAGCAGCTCATACTTCAGCACTTCCCTTTCTCCAGGGCCAAGACTAAATCTATTTCCTTGAGGAATACTGGGAGGGAGAGCACTACAATTACAGCAACATTCCAGATTCTCCCATCACTCTTCAAGACGCTAATATAATCCTGAAGTGCCAGAAAGCTAAAAACCTTCATATTCATCATCTCACTAATGCTGTACTTCCACCAGTCCCATTAACGTAAAATAGTGCTTATTGAAAAGAATTTTTAATGGCTCCTCTCTCACACATTGGCTGAAAGAAAAATTCTCCCAGATCAAACTGTTTGTATTTGCTTTGCTTGACTGGTTTCTTTTGCCTTCACATCTCCCCCTTTTTATTTATATAGGCATTCCTTACTCCTTCAACTATCTAATTTACTTCCCTCTTTTTACCCCTCCATCTCTGCCACAGAGTGTTTGAGAAATCTGAAGCCTCTCTCTCCCCTATCAAAACCATGCCAGAGGCAGCAAATGAGATGTCCTGAGACTGCAGTGCAGCCCAGCGGAACTGTCTACCATGGCTCACAGACCCACATGGTGCTCTGCAGCAAACAGCTCTCTACCAGCCTCCTGCACCCTCAGGGCATTTGACCCAGGCTTCATCAGCAGAAGACAAGTGGTCTGGAGAATGCCTGGCTCTTTGGTATTTACTGTAGCACTGGAGGTGGGATGGAGGAAATATAAATATTTCTTGCCTGTCAGTGATAACAGAAAAGGAAAAACAAGTGTCACTTTGCTGCTAACGACAAACCACGAGCTCAGGTTCAGAAAGGCTCATTCACACTGTGAGCAGGTAGGATACATGTGGACACAGATTGTGAGCAGCTTAAGACACTGGCAAAATCTGGATGAGGAAAAAAAGAGGATGATCAGGACAAAGCAGAGAGAGATGGGTTCACAGAGTCACAGAATCTTCATGGTTGGAAGACATTTTTGAGATCATTGAGTCCAACCATTAAAAAAACCCAATAAACACAAAACTAAACAAACACCCCCCCAGCCCCCCAACACCAAAACAAAAACTGAACACCCCATCACCACAACAATCACCACACCCAACAATCGCAGGTGCTAAAGCATGCTATACCTCCAAGGATTGCAACTCCACCACTCCCCTGGGCAGGCTGTTCCAGTGTCTGACCACCCTCTCAGTAAAGTAATTCTTCCTGATATCTAATCTAAACCTCCCCTGACGCAACTTCAGACCATTTCCTCTGGTCCTGTCATTATTCACTTGGGAGAAGAGGCCCAACACCCACCGCTCTACAACCTCCTTTCAGGTACTTGTAGAGGGCAATGAGATCTCCCCTCAGCCTCCTCTTCTCCAGACTAAACATGCCCAGTTCCCTCAGCCTCTCCTCACAGGACTTGTTCTCTAGACTCCTCACCAGCTTGGTGGCGCTCCTCTGGACACACTCCAGCACTTCAATGTTCTTCTAGTGAGGGGCCCAGAACTGAACACAGTATGCAAGCAACTGAACACAGCACCAGTGATAAGCACAGGGACACGATCACTTCCCTACTCCTGCTGACCACACATTCTTGATACAAGCCTTCTTGGCCACCTGGGTTCAGGACCTTTAGCTTGTTTTTGCCCTCTTATCTCATAGCTTGCCTGAACTAAAATTCTGACTGCACACAAACACTGAGTGTTCAGCTGCTGGTAAGAGATCCCAGTGTTGCTTAAGACCTGTAAAGTTCAGGAAGCAGTAACTGAAAGTGCAAACTGTTATACTATTAACCGAAGGGCAGGGGGCTGGGTCAGGATTAATCTAGGGCAACAGAGATCAACAGCAGGTCTTTAGGCACATGAATTCTAGTATCAACCTCCAAATGTGGGGTTCCTGCCTTCTGCATTATACTGCCACCCATCTCATCATCCATCTATGACCCCAGCACATCTACTATGATGAATTCCCCAGCATCCATCACCGTTTCTGTGAAGATGCTGTGCCCATGTGCCTGTACTGTGCCAGGGGCAGACGCATCTGCCCCAAGGCTAAAAAGGGATCCAGGTCACCATGGTTCCTACAGTAATGAGATTCTCTAAGGGGACAACTATTGCATCTATTTTTGCAACATCAAACCTTCTCTGGAAGCAACTGGACCATTTGTCACTGTTTTTTTAAATGGACGGCCATGAAACAGATGGCAGCAAGAGGGAAATACTACAGCTCACTACCCACTAGGTCTTAGCTGGCAGCCTTTGGAGACTGTGCATCATTACATAGATCATCTCCAACGCTTCTTGGAGACCATTCAATGGACAACAGTTCCTCATGCCTATGTTCTTTCATTTTGCTAAACGTGAGGCAAAAGCAGCAGGAATACTCTTGTGGGTTTTTTTAGAAGTGAATCATAAAAGTGTAGCTTGGCGATTTAGGCTTGGATTATCGACAGGAAGGTTGATGAATAGTCCTGGCTTGAGTGATAAACTCAGATATCAGAGAGTAAATCTAGTGGAAAAGAAAATCTATCTGTCATTCTTGGTCACAGCCGCAGCGCCTGAATTGGCAACTCGGATTTATTTTGTTAATTCTGAGCAACTCTGAGCTCTCCTGTGACCCTTTGTATTACCCTTTAGGCCCCACAGATAACACACACTAGCGTGTTTCATTTTAAAGCAAAACATTTCACCTTGAATCACCCTCCCTCCCATTTTGTTTGTTTTCCCCCCCCCCCTTGTCTTCATTCATCTCACGTATTAAGTGCCATGGGCATAGCCTACATCCTTTGGCCAAAGCCAGAGAGAAAGTCAGCTGAAGATGAATTCAGAAAACAGCCAAGCCAACTGACACTGGAAACTCTATACCAGGTTCCACTAAAAGTCTGCACAAACACAGCTGTGTCACTGCAAGTTTTATTACAGTATAGATTGTAGGATCAGCACTACAAACTCTGGAGGATCAGAGTATCTACTCTGATACCTACCCTTAGCCCTTCTGCTATGAGGGCATCTTGAATTATACTTGTTTATTAGTCTTAGAAAAATATCTTTCAATGGCAGGCACTTGTGGCAATAACTAAGCAGCCTAACTTTAGGCATCTGAAAAACAACAGTCTAGCAGAATTGGCCAACCTCCAGAGATTTATGGACACTTAATGTTATTGCAATTCACCAACAGCATGCAAATACACTGTACTTTCTTTCACAACTTGCTATCTCTCTATTGGCTACTGAGGATCAAGACATTTGCTATAAACACTACTTCAGGACAGATGACCTGAAGTAAGTCACACTGACCCTATGGAGCATAAAAGATGAATACAAGGTAAGTATCTCCAAGATGCATGCCATATAATGGCCTAGTGTAAAATTGGATTTTCTATGGCTGTGCTTACACTTACTGTTTAATCTAAAACTAGCAATCAGAATTGCTCTATCACATAAGGGAGTTCACGTGGTCTTAATTTTGCAACAGCAAACAATTTTGCACCATCATACAGAAGTGAGCATTCATTCCAGTGTAGGGCATGAGTGACCAAGCCATAAAGTAACAATGAGAACAAAAGCACAGGTTAAGGAAAAAGAGCCCCAAATCTCTCGCAAACTAGAATTTTCATAATAGTTCTATAATATAGTCTAATTGTGAGTATTGACTGCAAGAATACATGTTGACTAGTAGTTAGTAGTTTCTCTAAAGAGAAAAGCAAAACCTATCAAAAAAGTTAACACGTATGTCAACATGAAATTTTTAGTTCAGCCAAGGAAACCAAGCCGTGCAAGAAGGGCATCTTGAAGCAAATCCAATTGTCGCCACTTCTGAGGATTTACTTCACACCACAGAACAAGTAAGCTGGAAGACAAGTTCCACCACACCCAACATACTGCTATGATGGACAGTGATTTGCTCCTCAGCCCCCAGTATACAACGTTAGAATTAGCCTAGAAGTGGCGCAAGCAGACACTGCACCCTCAGAAACATCTCCTTGACTTTACAAATATTCTTACATTCTGCCATACAACTTGCTAATGTACACAACATTGTTGCTTATTTTTTTATACCAAGAACCTACCACAATTATTCTGACATTGTACAACTCCTCAGTCTCATGCACTAACTTTAAAAATACAAATAGCCAAGGAGTTTGCCATCCTTTCCCAGGATAGCCCTTTCTTTGGTATGCTGTAACCCTATACCTGCTGCTGTAGGCTTCTCTCCTCGCCCTCCCTAACAGATTTTTCTAACTGTGTATCAGAGACTCAAGGCCCATCTCTGATGTGACACAGTTGTACAAGCTTGGATCAAACCGCTGAGAAAGGTAGGAGAAAGAACACAAGAAGGCAGAAAAAGTAAAAGTTACAGAGGAGGTAAGGCTACAAGACAAAATAATTTTTATTTCAAGGATTCAAACACCAACATGGAAAGTTAATAAATCCTAAAGAAAAAGCAATAGTCTTGTTACTCTAATTGTAGACCAGTCAAGAACACATACTCAGATCAAACATGCTAAACATCACCTTCTCCAGGCTGCTCCCTACAGGCCCTGGACTTCACTTGCTGCAATTCTAAAGTACAGCCAGTCTTTCCAGGAGACTGGAAACTCATAGCACTGATGCCCAAACAGACATCCCATGAGTGAGGATACACAGTTGGCAAAAGAATCACTTAATGGTAAAAGCAAAGAACTCATTATCTTCAAAAACTATTGCCTATTTACTCTCAGAATGGCTGTTACCATCTCTGTGCACCCTGACGCACACTCATTCAGGCACATGAAGTCCACGCTTCGTTTGCTTCCTGCCTCTTACCTTATGCTTACATCATAAGTGCACTGAGGCAGGGAATATCTTCTGGTGCCTTTCCAAAGTCGACAATAAACTCCTGATTTCACTGTTAGGGTTCCATCGCCTTACAGTGCTATTGATAAAAATGAATAAAATTATCCATGTGGCTCAAGTGAATTAGTGCTGCCTCATCAGAAATTTTCCAATAAAAATATAGTTAGGGCACCTTCACTGAAACATAAAATCTGGTGTGGAAAAAATACTTCCAAGTGTCTAATGACTGCCCTGAATGTCTTGCTAAGTGTAGAAACCAAAAGCTACACGCTCTCTGCTAGACTGCACCCACCCCACAGGTTATTTAGGTTGTATCCATCTTAAGTGATGTTAAAATTTGATTCTGTGCTTTCATCATCTTGCAAACATAATTTCAGCTTCTCCAATAGTCTTCTATTTCCTCTGTTGACCTTTATTATCTTCTAGAATTCTTCAGTCTCAGCATAAAAAGTCTGTTTTCTTCATGTCTCCTCATACAATGATCCCTGCAACACTCATTTCCATAAACTGCTTTTAATGTTTGCTGCCCTTTATAGACCTCTTCTATTTCAACCATTTCTTTGTGATCAAGCCCTCACCACCCAGTCTTGCCACTAATGTATTTAATAATTTTTTAAAGCAGAAGCGTGTTGGTGCCCTTTATGACCTGCATTCCTAGCACCCGGACTGAAGTGGGAAAATGAAACACACTGGATCACGGACCCTTCAGAGGTACAAACACCTCCATGGTGTTTTGCTGCAGAAACCTACCATGGGGTAGGAGATAAAGGGAAAGAAAATCCTTGGAGAAATCACAAATATCTTTGAAACAGCATTAACCATTAATAATGACATTTCTGTAACATATGGACAGGCTAATGGGGGAGAGTATGACAACATTAAAAAGCTGAAAATGCTGGTGACAGCAGGGAATAAGAAAATCTGTTCTGACATAGAAAGATTGGATCTGAACTTCTGCCACAATGATAACTAAAAGTAGTTTGGTAATTGGTTGTTCTTCATTTTATTTTTTCTTTTCATTGTGGCAGGGGCCAAAGGAGAAGGTAGGATACGTAATATGGAAAATATGACTGTTGTTGTCCGTAGTCCTCTTGTAAAGACAGATCTGCTGAAATAATAAAATTTTTAGCTTTATGTTTCCCAAATATCAAGGGATAAGCATGCTCTCTGTTGCTGTTGTTGTTAAATATTTATACTGCCACAACACAAAAAAGACCACAGATCAGGATGCAACTGTGCTGTGCAAATATTACAAAGGATAGCCCAGACCCAAGGACATAACAGTAAAACAAAAACAAAAATCAAAAGACACAGAAGGAAGAAGCAAATACATGGGCCAGGTAAGAAACTGCACTTAAAGATGCTTGTGTTCTCTCCCTTTTAATCAGCCCCATCCTCTCCCCAACACTGAAGAATCTGATTAGTGTCATGTCATCATAAATCTAGAGTTCACCACCCCACTGAGGGGGAAAAACTTCAAAATCCCACTCATGCCACCTACTTCTACAGATTTGGTAAATTTGCCCTCTGTTTGTGTGGACCTAAATTCCACTCTCCAACACAGCCTTCGGTGTCTTCTGCCACAGGAATGACGAAAAGTCAGAAATGTCTGGGGGACAAAACAGGTGTGTGAAAGGAAGGTGTTCAGAACAGAAGAGCTCTACTTCATAGTCCTGGCTACTGCACTCTTCTCTCTGGCACTCCTCTGACTTGCACCCACAGGGGACTACTGGGTTCAGGTGATGTGACACACACTAGGAGTCTGTACATTCCAACAGCACACAAATATTTAGATTTTCATTTGAAACAGATGCACTGCTACACCAGGATGTGCCCTGAAATCATAAGAAAAGTTAATTTATCTTTGTGGGGGAAAAAAAAAAAAAAATCAAAAATCAAGGCTAGGGGAAAAGGAAGATAAAAATATATCAGTATCACTTGTACAAGAGTTTTTGTAGAAATTAAAAGGTATTTTGCTTCAGAAGAACAAACACCTTCCTGGTACAAAACGTATTTTTGCTCCTTAAACTAAAGATGCTTCCCATTTTCCCTAGATGCCTAAAAAAAAAAAAATCATAGAAGCCTTTTCCAAGCATCTCTATATGTGATCCTTTTGTATTTCATGGCACCGGAAACCCCAGCCAAAAAGAAATCAGGTACTTAGGAGTCTGTAGATCTCCATGGCCCAAGTTCCCAACCAGGCAAGTTGTCAAGAAGTAATCATTATCCTGTGCCTCCAGGACCTCTCTGAGCAGTTTCTTTCAAACATCAGAAAAGCGATGGCATGCAGGCACCTGGATGAGTGTCTTTTAGGAGGATAGACTCCTAGATTTCCATTAAAAATCCACTTTGTTCTCTCAACTATGTCTCTAAAACAAAACACTTATCTGGATTTTTTTTTTAATTATTATTTTATTTAGGAAAGTAACATTTCTAATTAGAAAATTCTTGACCCAGATCCATTGCTCATTAATCAGTGTATATTACTGACCACAGAGGACTAATACATCTGTGCATATACAGACGTGCACTTCCTTCCCTGGAGCACTTTGATGTCCAGAGCAGTGGGCTACAATACTTCAGAGATGAACGTGTGGCACAGCCTCAGGCATTACAGCACCTGCTGAAAGGGTTGGAGAACTGCCAAACATCTTTCTTTTGGAAAAAGCATTTGTTTTAATATCTGCTAATTCCAGGAAGGGGGCTGTGCTCTTCTTGTTTAGCTATGTCTTTGCATTCACAATGAACAAAAGGAAAGGATAAGGCAACCATCTGTAGGTGCTTCGTAGAAAAAGAAAACCCCAGTGGGCTTACTATTACAGGGAGGAAAATAGAAAGGGTAAGAGATAAAACAACACAAATGCAACAAGCTGAAACCCTGAGGTCAGTTCTCTAGAGCAGGCTTGTTAAGCATTCCTGGCCAGACAACCTGGAAAGCCTTTGAAATAAAATTTTAAATCAAAAGCTTTCCTCAAAACATCTACTTTTCATTCCAACAGTTTTGTCCTATCTAGTTCAGAGAAAAGGGATCCAATCCCTCCCTACACATTTCCATGCTTCTAAATGGAACATAGCCTGGCCACGTGCCAGACATCAACGGTCAGATATACTAAAGTCATATACATTTGGCAACAGAAGATGCTGATAAGTAGGTGGCGGGATATCTGAATAGTACATATGCACCTAATTAGAAACATTTAATTGCTATTCTATGATCAAACTCACCCAGCATCAACCCTAGAATTCATAACATGCGGTAAACCAAGTTTTGTAAGTCCTCTCCTTCCCTCCATGTGTTATGCTGTCTCTGCTCACATAAATAACATAGTAAATATTAGCAAAAAAAATAGCACAGCCTGTCTCCAAATATGATCTCACATCTCTTAACTTTATCGGCATTTCAAGATTATTACTAGCATGAGCCAAAATGCAATGCTTTTGGTATAAAAAGCAAGGCTTCACACTAAAACAAGAGAGTGAATCAGCAAAAGAAAATGCAGCTTCCCTCCCATACTGAACAGTGAAGTAACAGCCTTCTCTCTGGAGGTTTCCAGTAATGAATTCCTGTTTTAATTGAAGCTGCAGCCAATGCGTGAGGCTCCAAATGGGCCTCCCTCTCATTCTCTCTCTAGGTGATGCTGAGCAGGAAAGAGCTTTTAAATCAGTCAGTGAACATAATGAACTTCAATTTCCCTTCGACAAGGGCAAAATTACAAACATACACTTCACTTCCAGACAATTAATTAATTTGTTTACATGATTTCTTTGCTTTGTTTTACTTTCATGGTTTTTTTTCCCCTCCACTTCTTTAGGCTCTTTAACTCTCTAAGGTGTAGGATTAGCTTTTCACACAACTCATGCTCTCAGGCATGGAGAAGTGAAACTACAGCAGAGCTGTTTGCAGGAGAACAAAGTCTGTGCAATGACCTCCAGGCTCAGTGCTAACACCCAGTGACCGTGTTAAAGCACACTTGCCCGTTCTATAGATGACAGCATTTGCATCTGTCCATTATTAGCAAGGCAGAAATAGTTGCCACCGCTTGGAAAGCGTTTGCCCACTCACCAGGATGAAAAGACCCGCTTCTCAAAGTGTGGGTGTCTGAAAAGACCAGAACCTGAGTTTTAGAGATTAACAGAAATGACTTGCAGGCACAAAATTCTCTGACATTGAAGTCGCCAGCCAGAGCCAGCAACCACCAATTCTGCATGTACAGCTTTGCCTCCCAACACTGCTCCCACTCCTGAAGGATAAGGAAGCCAACCTCTAAAGCCCTTGAGAGGTACAGTAGTGGGGAAAAGGTAAAAAGCAGGATAGACCCAGTGAGGATAAAAGGATTGATAGATTTGAGATAGTGGACATAAATTATTTTTTCTTATAAGAAGCCTGTTTATTCTAGATAATGCCACAGATTGAATCCCTCTAGCAATATCAATACTGTCTACATTACCACTGTAGTGCATGTTTAATTTAATTTCTCCTGCTACAAATATAGGCCAATAAATTTGACAACACATCTGTTATTTACTTGCACTCAACACTGAAGCATATTCATGACATTTACTTTGCCAGTTTCAAATTTAACAGCTTTTCTTTTATTTATATATACTTAGTGTTAGTGAAAAGTGCTCTGGTGACTTTCCATATACATACAGTAAGTGAAGCACACGTAGCAACAGTAAAAAATTCCCTTGGCTATGTATGATTACTGTACACATTTCTGATTACATAGAGCTGGAGTATTTGAAAGTGGTACAAGATCATTGCATCCACTCGTTTTGAATATAGCTAGTAACTTAGTGGAGCAAAACCATGCTTGCAGTTTTCTCAACAGCAGACACCCAGGAATTCTTTTCACAGTGTCCACTCCGTTGCTGACACACAGTGAGGTCCTTCACAGTCGTTGACTTTCACACCAAAAAGCCATAGCATGAAATACTGGCTTATTCCTACCTTCCCCATCCTTTTCATTATTCTGTTAGATCTTTTGTTAGAGTAAAACCAGAGTAAGGGCTTAAGAAGCTACAACCACAGGTAAAGGAAACACCACTCAAAGATATTACACAGGGTGGTCCTGAACAGGGAGAATGCTTTGCAAAGGCAGCACAGAGAGGTGGGGAGCACACCTAGGTCAAGAAGGACAATCTTAGCATAGGAGCACCAACAGAGATTAGCACCTCACACGGACTCATGCTGCTGACACGGGAGGAACCAGGGATAGGGGCCTTGAAGAGAAAGCACAGCTAGATTGCCTTGCTCTTAAACTGCCCCGAGATAACTTATCTCTCCCCTGTGGTTGTCATTCTTCTGTCTCCAATATCACAAATCCAGTATTGCAATGGTTAAGGCCATATACTTTTGTGAATGGAGTTAGAGAAATCACAGAAGACTGAGGAAGAAAATGAAAATTCATAAAGCAGTACAAGAGTGCAGATATGCGAAATTACAGCAGAAAGATGACTTTTCCTCTCTGACCTCCAGCTTGGCATTCTCTGCATTTTGATTGCACTACAACTGGAACAAACATGTTCATTGACATTTGAAAAACCTATAGAACTACTACACATTCTTGTAGAGTGGCCTTTTTCTTTTGCTATTAGTTGTAGTTGTTAATTTTACAAAGCTGACCCCTTAAATAAAAGATAACAAAGCCATTAGAACAGCAAATTATTTTGCTATGCTTAACATCAGGGCCCTCAGACCATGGTCAGACTTTACAGCTCCCTTCAACTCAAGTAGAGTGTGTTGCAACAAAAACATGCTCACAAATTGAAGACCACGCTACAATAATCTGCTTTTCAAAAATAAGGTGTACACAGAACCATGTACAATGATACACTTCATAACAGTAAGACTACCACACACGCAGTATGGGGTCTTTTAGAATCTATTTTGCAGCTTTGTAGATAAAACAGCTTTGCAGAGAGGAAGAATAAACAGCACAGGGAAACCAAGTATTTATCTATTGAGTGGATGTGGATACAACAGTTACGTGAAGTGTGTGTGGGTCTCTGTTGGGAAGGATGATATGGGAAAATGGGGTGGGAAAAGACAAGGTAAGATAAGAAACTCTCCACCCCCCCAATCTTTCTGTCCTGCACTGGTCAGGTACATGTTTACTAACCTGAAGAAACACTTTTTAGCTCAGGTTCCTTTTTAGCCAAATCTGAGAGAAAAGAGTCACATCAATCCTGCCATACAGCTTGGTGATTATACTGCTAATTCTGTCAGATTGATAAATGTCCTCTACAGCCTAAATCATGACTCTATCAGTCTCATTACACTTGCTCTCTTTTACTAGGTTACAACAATTAAATGCATCTTTTATAAAGAACATTGCGGTTTATATAATGCTGCCTTGCACACTTAGGACCACAAGCACTCCAGGAGCAGAACTCAACATGAACTACAAATTCTTTTGTTGCTGCACACATGCCTTTGGCCTTGCACCACTGCTGACTGTGGCAGATACTTATTGATTAATTAATCAATTAGTTTAAATTAATTAATAAGAACCTTATTGATTAAGCAAAACACAAGGTTTCATTAAACTACCATCTTCATCCTCATTTCATAGATAAGGCTTTAAAAATTACTCTCTTTCAGAAATTAAGATTTTTTTTCAAGAATGTAACTCATTGAAGAATTACTCTCCCGTATGATAGAATTGCCAAAATGATAAAGCAGTTTTACGCAGTGAAGAATTCTATGAACGATGCCATCAACATGAGCTCCCCCTTTTCCTCCTCACCCAAACCCTATTTCCTCACTCCCCTCCTAACTGTCACTTAATGTCCTTCCACATTCCGGGAAAAAAGCAACCAGAACAGAAAGGAATCAACAGCAAAGCTGCTCTATGGTTTCCAAACAGTTACAAAGAGACTTTCCCAACAATCAAGTACTACCATCATCCCATAAACTTACATCAGTATGTGCAGAAGTCAAAGAGGATCCATCACAAATGTTTTCTAGGTGCTTATCACCACAAAAGTTATAGAAGGCCTTGCACATAGGGCATACATTCTGAATTTGTTGCAGAACAGAAAGTACATTTTCTGGCCACAGAAATCATATTTCCTTCATTGACCAGTATTCTATCTACTGCCCTAAAAAGAAAGCATGATGAACTGTAGAACAACACCAGTTTTGATTAATTAGACTTTGACTTCACTAAAAAGATGCCTGAAGAGAGTGGACGACTTGGACAAACTCATTACAGAGAGAACCTATTGCACAAGAAAAGGTGAAGAAAAATCATCATTAAACAATCTCACAGTGAATCCTAACTCCAAAACTGTACAAGTTAAAGCCATGCTAAAGTCACAGAATACTGTAAAAACAGACGATACCTTTGCATTGTGAGAACAGTTGGCTTAGTTAAAAGATTTTTCTATGATATTGTTGATATTGTCACCCTCTGTACCATTACAAGGCCATGACCACTACATTGCTGATGGTCAAATTTAATGGGACAGAGCCATAAAACGGTACAGCAGAGTATTTATCTTAAGGATGACATTGCTGAAAATGTATGCTCCTGTTCTCAGAAAATGTTGGCTCTTATCAATCTCATAGGAACAGCCCCTGAGGATGACAAACCACCTTTGTAAGCCAAATCTCCATATTAACAAAAAGTTTTCTCACAGAATATTCTGGGATGGGGTATTTTTTGGCACAAATACTGAATATCATGGTTTCCATTCAGATTTCTTCTACAGTTCTCAAATAAACAAGGTTTGTTGTACTCCTAGGATAGAAGAAGTCTATTAATGGCCATGGATACTTCTACTGTTCTTTTCTCTGCACGATAAATCTCTTCACACCATTCTATAGTCATGTGACTATATAGCTTTATAGTCAAGCTAATTTAGATTTAGATGGGTACAAATCAATGTCTCTACAAAACTAGAGGTAGCTAGAAAAATAAGTCATTAAAACAGACGTGCCCCTTGGTCACCGCTTGTTTCAACAAATCCCTTCCTGCTTGCCAGAAGGATACCTTATAGTTATTTACATTGCATTGAAAACTGCTAGATTTATAAAGTAACAAGAAGTTACTTTGAAAGAAGTTCTTTGTAAAGAACAACCCCTGTCCCTCATCCTTCCTTCTTTTTCACAAGCAGTTTGTCTTTTCTTTGTTTTTTTTTTTTCTTTTTTTTTGGGGGGGGGGGGAGTTTCTTTTTCTGGTGTTTTTTCTTTTTTTCTTCCCCCCCCATTTGCTTCTCTTTCTCATTGCTAAGATGAAATTACAACAGCCTATTTCTTATCACTTTGTACAATGGCACTGCAGAAAAGTCTGTAAAACTCAGCACCAGTGTGAGAGAGGGGAAAAAAGCACCATTTCCTGTGCAGGCAATGTGTTAGAGAAAGAGAAATTTGCTCCTTAGTAACTGCCCAAGAGCCATTTTTAAGAGGAGTTAAGGGAAGCTTGGAAAGAGAAATGCACAGATACATAAAAGCAGTTTAAGGATCTGTCATTAGCTGAATGTCATTCACACACAAAGGGCTATTTTATTTAAATAATCTATCATTTTTAATTTGCCTTTCAAACTCAAAGCCATTTTTCAGTTAAAATTGGATTCTGGCACGATGGAAGCAGTCAGGGAGCGTATCATGGAGGGCATATGCAATCCTGTATCAGACATCATTATTAGTTCAGCCTGTTCTCTCTGTCTTTCCACTACTTCTGCTCTGGCCATCTTCAACCACCCACTGCAGCAAGTCAAAACAGTTTTACAAGTTTCTCTCAAGCTTAGTTTGCTGCTTACACAGCTAACCTACCAAAAAAGCACTTCTGAACAAGTATAATTGTTTTAATTCACTTAGTGTTTACTTCGGAGATCACTCATTTCATTTTCTTGCTATTGTGCCCTTTTCGTGCCAGATCTTTGAAACACTGGTGTAAATACAGGCTATGTTCTGATTTCACTGGAATTACTACAGGTTTACATAAGCAAAACTCCAGGCCTACATCTCTAAATAATGTGTACATCTATATGTTTGAGAGTCAAGGCACTTTAGGTATTTGAAGATCACAAAACTTAAGAGTAAGCAATAACGAGTGAGACTGTCACTTTTACAGGACATACATTTATCTTGCAGAGCATCTTTGAAAGGTGTTTAAGATCATCCAAATATTCCTTCACAGAAACAGAAAAAAGGTGGGGTTTTTTGAAGCTTTTCAGCAATATTAACATTTGACCCATGCTATTTCTGAACAGGCAGCAGCCCAATGCTAGGGCATGCTTATCTGTAAAACTGAAGACCACATTCAGCTCATTTTATAGAATCATAGAATGGTCAGAGTTGGAAGCGACCTTAAAGATCATCGAGTTCCAACCCCCCTGCCATGGACAGGGACACCTCCCACCAGACCAGGTTGCTCAAAGCCCCATCCAGCCTGGCCTTGAACACCTCCAGGAATGGGACATCCACAGCTTCTCTGGGCAACCCGTTCCAGTGTCTCACCACCCTCACAGTAAAGAATTTATTTCTGGTATCCAATATAAATCTCCCCTCTTTCAATTTAAAACCATTACGCTCATTCTATCGCTCTACTCCCTTCCCTCCCCATCCTTCCTGTGAGAGATGTCATCAAGGGTTCTCGGTGTTCTGCACAAAACAGCAGCCAAGTCAGGTCATTCAGAAGCAGAATGACTGTAATGATTAATTTATTTCCCAGAAGCTTTAGGCACCTCAGTATAGGAGGGGCATTGAGGTTCTGGAGCATGTCTAAAGAAGAGCAATAAAACTGATGAGGGGTCTACAGCACAAGTCTTATGAGAAGAGTCTGAGGAAACTGGGGTTGTTTAGGCTGGAGAAAAGGAGGCTGAGTGGAGACCTTATTGCTATGTACAGCTAGCTGAAATAATGTAGTGAGGTGGGTGTCGGGTCTCTTCTCCCAAGTAACAAGTAATAGAATGAGAGTAAATGGCCTTAAATTGCAACAGGGGAGGTTTAGATTTGATCTTAGGAAAAATTTCTTCACTGAAAGGGTTATCAGACATTGGAAGAGGTTGCATCACCATCCCTGGAGGTATTTGAAAGGTGCAGCGCTTAGGGACAGCGTCGGACTTGACAGTGTTGGGTTAATGGTTGGACTTGATGATCTCAAAGGTCCTTTCCAACATAAATGATTCTATGATTTTCCTCAAGAAAAGATAACAGGAAAGTAGAATAAGTTAATGCAGGCAGGCGTAAAATAAAACATGAAATTTCCCCCATCTGCAATTTCAACAATAACCACGGGATTCAACACAACTCAAAACCCTTGCTCACAGCTATTAAATCAATTTATTCTTCTTTGCCTATACCATGCAGAGAGCAAGGCAAAAGTTGAGCTAAGGCTAACTCCTATCTTGCTGAAAACAAAGCATCACCATTTCAGATTTTCACAATGAACTCTGAACACAAAAGTTTATATCAGTAAATAAC
Source organism: Scolopax mira (assembly GCA_004320125.1). Taxonomy (NCBI): domain Eukaryota; kingdom Metazoa; phylum Chordata; class Aves; order Charadriiformes; family Scolopacidae; genus Scolopax; species Scolopax mira. Next base: position 7,370 of record BJBW01010346.1, on the reverse strand, counting down.
TCCATCTGGTTTACTTTCCTAGTCAGCCAATATTAGCATCGCTTATTTGTGGTAACTCAAAACTCTACCTTCCCCCAGACCACTGCCTGGCCCCACATTTAAATCTAGAATTGACAGCCTCTCTAATGCTACAGAAAAATCTCCGCAGCCATGAGCAATCTCAGCAATCTTGTGCTGTTGATGTGCATTGGGTAGATGGGCAAGACTTGAACCAAGATTGTTTCATGAAACCTGTCCCTGGAAATCCAGTCTTACACTCAGCTTCTCCCCCCTCCCATCCCCACCCTCCCCCCATAACGTAAGCAGAATTTACAATTACAAATATAGATCGTTCTCACCTTCTCTCCCTCCCACCCCCATGCAGAAACACATGCAATACATGTATTCATGAATAAATACACATCTAAATACATGCAGTAGTTTAATACAAATTTCAAAGGCCATTTCTGTGACAGGTATGGAAATGAGCCATAAGCCTTGCTTCTGAGGTGCTCTTCATTGTTTTTAAGAAGAAAGATGCTCCAAATAGTCCAAGACAAAACAAGCTACTGTTAAGGACTGCTGAAGCAGTAAGATTTCGCTAGTTAGACATCACCATCATCAAAACGTCCACCTCCCCACAAAGGTGTTCCAGTTGAGAGACTATGCACATCCAGGGCTTTTTTTCCTTCTACTTATCTGCAGCCAGCACTTACGACAATGTCGGGTGATGTGAGCGGCTTTTGACACATTATTCTTTTTAAACTATAAATCATCTGGGCTTCTACCTTTGACCAATGCATTGTGCTGCTGCACAGCATGACTGCCTAAGTGACCCCTACTTGTGATATGATGCTGATTTTACTGACTCTGAAAGGGAAACAGTAATATCTCGAGGGACTGTATTTGCGTTGCATAAGGCACAAAAATTTGGTTTTATATCAAGCCTTTTAACCTCCAGGCATTCCAAAGATTTCCACAGAACAGCAAATTTGTTGTCTGAAGTGCAATGGCACCTGGACAAAGCGAAAAAAGTAGCAGCCACTATGTGGTTTATATACCTTCCTCAGTCTGGGGATAAAATCTTTTCATACAAGTTGCAACAACACTTGTTTTGATACTGGTTAAAGTACCAAGATTTCTCTGGGTATCCCAAGTGGGACTTCATGCCATCTGTGGCCACCAAGTAATTGATATTGCAGTGTAGCATCAACAATGGGAACTCCAACTAGCAAGTCTCTCATTTGCTTGTTAGTATTTTGTGAGCTTGTGAAGATCCCAAGTAGGAAGAAATAGAATTTCAGGTAGTGGACTTCAAGAGGAAAAAAAGAAGTGGGATATTTATTTTTAACATTACAGAAAGCCAGTAAGTGCTGCAATTCCACAGCTGCCTGCAAGTTTATCAAATGAATATAGTTTGAGAACGGCCTTTACTTGAGTGCCCTAAAGAAAAGCAGAACAGAAATAATTCTTCATCCAGCCTTATGAGATCACTGAAAAATACAGATTTTAGTATTTGATTTTGCTTCTGCTGCTGATGTCCTATGAAAGTCTGGACTCTAGTGTCTTGACCTGTGAGCTTGTCTTGTTGGCATGTATGGTTTGCATCATTATGGTTAATGCCTATATCCTGGATAAGGCAACCATATAATGTTTAGTGCATACATAATGGTATTTTTTAGAGCCACATAGAGTCAGTTATTTATACCTGCATGATTCATCCAAAATATCAGTAAGATCTGCCTAAGATTCGTCTTTCCCCAAAATGGTAACGGCCACCATTTTCAGAGACGTCAGTCTTAACACTTAGCAAAATACTATTGTCAGCATAGGCACCCATGACGTGCAGCAAAGATACAAATCGTGAGTTATCATGGAACTGCTGACATGTAGGGGTTTCAGAAGCATCTCCTTATCTTAGTACCTATAGGTGAATAAATTCACTAAGCCCAAACTGTGGTTTGCTGTGCTTTGTTAAGAAAAGCCTGAAGATGACCTTGATTTGCTTGACACTAAGTGTATGCTTTGTTTCGAGATCTCATATACCTCCGTAAACAAAAAGATAAAATGCAGAATAAAAGAAATCATTTGATGAAATTCATCTGAATTTAAGAGTTCTTATTACAAAAGTTTAACAAGCCACTAACTTTTACAGTCTTCAGACAGCTGCAGATACAACACTCATCTCTGTTAGCACTTCATAGCCATCTATAATTCTGCCACAAAGATTATTTTCCTAATCTGTCACTGTGACATGGTTACATGTCACAATCACCCAAGCTCCTCACTGCTCCACAGATTCCCCCTCTGACCAACATACATGGCCTGTCTTTATTTTCACAGCCTACACCCTGCCTAGATTTTCTCTTTTATTAGAAGGTCACCTCTGATCCTCCAATGATCATTCTCCACTGAAATACACATGCAGGCCTCTTTTTGCCAGTCCTGTTCTTTGAACCTGGGAGAAGCTCCCAATTAAATATGCCCAATATTTATATATATACCCAATTGTGGTAAGGGATAACTTCAAACCTCTTCCTCAAAGCCTACAGAGAGCGAGGTTGAGCAGATTCAACCTCCTCACAAGTGAATAAACACATACGGCAAGATCCCCCTGTTCAACAGTAAAAACCTGAGAAACCTCACTTTTCTGCAAGCTCAGATTTCCCTCCACCCTTCTCCAGTGTGTGCGCATTCACAGCCAGCCACTCTATCAAAGAGTGGAACTGCATCCTCTGCTACCGATGAACTGCTCCTGGAGCTGTTGGCACAGCATGTCCCTTGGGAGCGCTATGAAGTGCTAACAGTTCACTGTAACTTCCACACCACTTCTTCTCACAGGTTTTTTTTTTCCCATTTCTATTTAAGAAGTGAACTATAATATACACAAAAAGGACAAATATCTTTTTCTACATTTGTATTTTTAGAACTGCCTTTGGAGAAAAGAGTTTCCTGTTTACAGTTTCTTCTGCCTTGGAAATCAAGCACACTGAGAAGCAGGCATCCAAACTTTTATTTACATACATATAAAAAAATGACCACCTTAAGATTGGCTAGATTACTTAAAACTGGATGCCTCTGCTCTTAGCAGCTGGGGACTGCAGGAATACATAAACAAAAATGTGCAGGGAAACAGTCTCTCTGCTGTTGCCTGCATTTAATTACTCCTCACCACCCATCTATCATAAGAAAAGACAATACCATCCTTAGCTGTCAACAGAACACATCTCAAGGGTTTTCGTACAGACTTTCAAACTCCCTCCAAGCTGGCAGGGAAGAGGAGATTGGCTAGCTTTGCTGGCTGACCCAAGTTACATAAACATGATTTTCCTGGAAACCTTTTAGTGATAGCATTTTTCAAGCACAAGCAGGGTGGGTTCAGATAAAGCACACCAGGCCAGTGGTTTGGGTGCTACTGTTGGGTAGCGTGGGCCTCCTGGATTCCCTACAAACAACTACCTGTGTGGCCTTGTTTTCGACAGCTCATGCACATGAGATTAATTTGCTGCAACTGTAAAATGGGTATAATAATAACTATCTAGCTGGTTTCCCATCACCTCTGGTCAAGGCATTCTCTAAGGATTTTTTTTTTTTTTTTTTTTGCACACAGCCCAGCCCCTGACTTCATCCAATAGGACCATCTCTCCCAGTGAAAAGCACTAACTTAGGAAACTTGTGTGGCTTCCAGGTAGATATTATTGCCCATATTGCATTCACCCCGTCTTTCACAGGCTAAGACACCAACTCCAAAGCTGACCACCCCTTTTAATGTTGTAGCGAGGGATATTTCTCTTTGAAAGCACCTTGTACAAGCCAGTACTGCTGCACTCTACCTTACCGGTGCTGTGCTAAGGTAACTCACCCATCTCCCTTATTTTGCTCATATTTATTGTATAGAAGCATTTCTATCTTACTGGCAGTACCTGCAAGGGTGTTCTTAGGGTCAGCTAGATATAGCTTTTCATTACCTCAAAAACCTCAAAACCTAATCAATGCCAACACACTAAACAGCCAATTCCAATGGTACAGTGCCTTCTGCAAAAATAGATGTGTGATTTCTTGCAAAGAAAGAAGAAGTAGTGACACTAGCTCTAGATCAAAGCACCATCTTTTAACAACCAATTATCTCTTGCCAACTGTATATTTGAGGAAAGACTACTTGCAACTGAGATCAGATGGCAGAGCCTATTTTTGAGTATATATATAAAAAAAATCCTTATCAAACAATAAATTAAAGGGAATAGCTTTAGCTCTTATACTCATCCAGGCATACCACTAAGAGAAGAGAGACTAGCGAGTGATTATCAAAAGAAATCAGACATACAGTGTAGGGAACAATAGTTTGAGGTATAGTTTAAACAGCCATCAAGGAAGAAACCACCAGAAATAAGTACAGAGTCTCTATGTACTATGGAATGACCCACAAAGCACTTGGAATTTCCCTTTATTATAGGGATCCTATCTTTTTTAACAGGAAAAAGCAGCATTGCAGAGCTTTTGGTCAGGGGATAGGACTAAAAGCATCACTGCAGCATAGCAGAGACCTAAACTACTGCTCATCGGGTGGAAGCAGTTCATGCACAACATGTGGGTTTTAATGTTGGCTAGAAACCCACTCTAAGCTTAAATATATTTGCACACTTTGATACCACAGCATGACTGTCAGTAGTAGCTGCCTTAAAACTAACTCCTCCCTGTTTATGCTAGAACTGACTGTCACAGCATTCATAGCAGGATAAAGTGATTGATAAGGATGGTGGAAATGCCACAAAGGGCACAAAATTATGTGTCATAACTTTGAAATAAACACAACCCCACCATGAAGTATCTGAAGCTCCTACATATATATCCTGGATAAAAAACAACAGTGTCTCTCTGGAAGCACCAGAGGAACAGACAACTTCAAGACCAAAGACAGAAAAGTAAAGTGCGATTTTATCAGGGCTGGTTCCGGAAACAGCAGGGATTGCTGGTGTTACTCTTCTGTCAGGGGGCATTAGGAGTTTTTCTGGTTTGGGTTTATTTTCTGGGCAGGGGGGCAGGGATATGGTATGGTGTTAGTAGAAAGCTCTGCTGTAAACTTCAGCTGAAAGACATCAAGACCAGTTCATTGTGTTGTCTACAAACTGTCTACAAACTACATGAATCCAGACCCTACCTTCCATGAAATTTTTTATTATTGAAAGATTTTTAAAGCTAAAAAATGCCAGTGAATCAGGAAACCAAATTGGTGGGATATCTATTATATTTAAAAAAAATGTTCCCATGATTTTAAAGGTGTGGTGTGCAACATCTGCTCCTCCTTTGGTGATAATTCTCCACGCATTTTAGATATTGTTCATTAAAAGCTACACCAATTACTACTTTTTCTTTAAGTCTGTATAGAAATGCATAATTGTAGCAACAAGGGGTTTTCTTTATTTTTTCCTTTCCTCTCCAAAACACAACTGTTCTGTTTTCACTTTACTTTCAGTCTTTGTTAGATGGGAAAACTTCCCCTCACTGCTTCATTTTTTTCTCATTCCTGCTGCCTGAGGGGCTATCTTGCACTAACTCCCCTCAAAAAATTCACAATGAAAAAGCCCACAAGCAGGATTTTGAAGTTACAAATTAAAGACAAAGATCTGTTTAACATAAAAATATTTTTTTCCATTGAAAATATGATTTCCTCCAGATCTGCAGGTTCTCTGTCCCCAGATCTCACCCACACCCCTCTGCACATACACACTCTCCCTCCTCAAAAGCCTCTGTGTAACAGCCTCAGCAAGGTTTTAACTGTTTTCTTGCTAAAGTGATTAATAACAAATTAATGCCAGGTGAATTATATACCTGGAAACAGACACATTTGAGTCTTCACGAAAATCAGGAGAATGGTTCCCCTGCACCACCAAAAATGCCTAAAAATTATCAAGAGAAATTAGTTCCTTAAGTATGAATGTCTAATACACCTGTCCAGAAAAACAAAATGGAAACATATTGGAGCAGACAAAAGACCACAGGAAGAAACCCTACCTATCCATCCATACAGCAACCTGGGTAATTAATACCCAGGTTCTTTATCATTATATTTAATGTATCTTTATCATTAATCCTTTCATGGAGACTTAAGTATTTTTTTTTCCCTACAAATAGGTTGCTACTGCATTCAAAAAAAGATGGTACTTTGAATGAAAGATTGAGGTATTAAAGAGAGGTAACGTAAAATGATCTGGTTACATCTATGGTTATACATCCATATGTACAGTTACACTATCCATAGTGCTACAGGGGGGAAAAAGTGGATAGAAAAAAAACCACTTTATACTACCTAATCCTGCCTCCTGACAATACAGGATGGCTTTCCCAAATACTTTTCAGTTATTCATTAGCTGACCCATTTTGTGTCCTCCAATCTACCTTTGAAGCTGCTCTGTTGTGTGTGCATGCACGCACCCAAGCCAATGCAGATGAGCGTAACCATTACGGTTTTGAGAGCAAACTGATTAGTTCTATGCCTTTTATTTAAATTAATAGAACACTTGCCGTTATTAAATTAATAAAACTAGGACCATAGATTGGATGCTTTGTAGCATCTAGCATAAGGTGGTCCAAATTCTGATAGGGGCATCTATAGCAGTAGTGTTAAGCATATATGGTTTTATACAAACATCACACACCTCCCCCCCAATAAACTCTACCCAAAGCTAGTCATTGCTCCTTCGCCGAGATGCTTGTTTGGAGTCAGGATAATGGAGATACCTTGTGGCCTAATCACTAGTTCTATTTGTTTATTTCTAACAGGCATTTCTGGTATATTTCCAAATAGCTTTAGTCATTCATTAACAATGTGAACTGGGATACAGAGATATTTTTCTCTGTAGTCCCCTGGACAGCAAGGGGAACAAACTTGCATAAAGTCAGAACCAACAAATGATGTGAAGGAAATATAAAAATCCAACAGAGTAAACTAAAGCTGTGAAAGGAGAGGGAAAAAACCCAACAAGTTGCCAGATACTGAAACTATTGTTATTGAAAATAATAGTTACAGAAACTCAAGGAATAACCTAGCAGTTTAGCTTCAAAAATATTCAACTAACCTCAGGTCTTCTGTAAATATGCAGCTATGGAAGCCTCGTTTAACTACTTCTTGCCCCTTCTCTGCCTCCTTTTGTAACACTGCTAATTAGCAATGTGAAAAATATTCCCCTGCCTTTTTGTCATTATGCCGTTCAACTCGCCTGATTTATTTGATAGCAGAATACAGTGTTTGACATATGACAAATGTTTCTGCAAGATCAAATTATAATGTATACCAATATTATCAAGCAAGCTCTAAAAGGGGACTACATTAATGAGACTCAAAGACTGAAATGGGGGATACACTAAATAGAAATAACGGGTCCTTTTACTGC
>BJBW01010343.1:0-13808 GCA_004320125.1 Scolopax mira | reverse complement strand
TGAAGGTCTCTTCTGGCCCAGATGATTCTATGATTCTAAGTGCTTGCTGTAGCTGTGAAATGGGGTGCTTTTATCCAATGAAGTACCAAAGCGATGGTGCAGGAGCAGGTTATCTTTATGAAGTTTATCTCCAGTTGTCTAGCTTTTTAAGTGCAAATCAAGGGTTCTTTCAGATTCTGCACTAAGAAATTATCAATCAGGCAGTAACTTGAACATGAGCATTTCTCCCATAATTTTGTATGCAGCGACTGCACTCTGGGGCACCAGAGAAATCGTTGGAGCAGTTTCTAGTTGTAATAACGCTTCAAGGATCATTTGCAGCAACGGACAAGCAAATGGCACTCTCTGCTTGAGAAAACCCAACACAGGGAAACCATTCCTGTCCTCCTGAATGAAGAGAAAGTACATGATGGAGGAGTGCTGGGGACTAATAGTGGCATGCTACAAACGTATGACTGAAAAATTAGATCACCATTGCTATGCATACACTATATGTTTATGTATGTATTTGTATGTGTGATGAAAAGATAGAGTTTGGAAGCATTTTCTTTTCCTGGAACCAGGTAGTAGACTTTTTCTTTTTCTCTGATTTAAAAACAAACAAACAAACAACAAAACCCACCAACAGTCTATATATTCAAGACAATTCAGACATGTATGTGAAAGCATTAAAACTGAACAAAGTGTTATTCTTAATCCAGTATTTGCTAGGATTGCTTTGACTCCTTTAGATCTGCTGGTAAAATTTCTTTAGGTAGTAGATAAAACTACCAAATTTTCCTTCAAATTCCCTTTCCTTAAAAGGGAGAGTAATGTTTGAAAATGTATATTTTGTGTTATTAATTAAAATACTTAGTGGAAAATAGGTGATGTGATGAAAACAGCTAATACACAGACAAAGAAACAGCTAATTAAAGCTGAGGTAATAAGCTGTAGAGATAGTGAGCCGTTCTAGTGTGTTACCACAATAGATGGATGTAAGTAGCAAAACTACAGTTTTCCTTCCAGTGTCATGTAAAGAAAATAGCAGAGAGAGCTAGGTATACTCTTTCATCTCTGGATTGGGATTCTCTGAAAAATGAGTGTGCCATGAGGTTATTTATAACTGTGGGATTAGTTGAGGTCTGTCCTTCAAGAAAGCTCAAAGAATTTTCATTTTAGTGTAAACATAATTCGATAGAAAAAAGTCCTAAGGAACGGTGCATGCTCTACTTTTCTGCCTGCTTTTGTAAAAAAAAAAAAAAATGCTCCCTCCAACCTAATGAAAGTTCTTGCCACTTAAAAGTACCCTAAGGTTGGAACTGGAGCTTGGGTGTGTGCCGTGCAAAGTGCTTCTACAAGTTTTAAAGCCTTCTATCTGCCACAGTTCTGGGCTAACCTTGGAGCAGAATGAATTTGAGAAAATGGTGATCTGAGAATGGTTCCAGCTTGGCAAGGAAAATGTGATTTGGAGATGTGGAAGAGAAAATTAATCAGAATAATAGGTCTGGCCCTTGCAAGTAGATTGAGCCTAATGAAATGAATATCTGAGTATTAATTACAAAACCGGCTTGATGATGTACAACTGGACTTAAGGGGATCTTGGAAAATCTGTAAGAAACCCCAGGATTTTTCTGCAGAGGAGTTCCCAGGAGTGGAATAAGAATATCTGCTTTTGTTTTCCCATAGACTATTTGAGTTGCAGTAAGCAGCCCTGCTATGCTCGTGTGCATATGTTTCCTGTTGCAATTAAGTGACAGTTTGGCTCAACTTGGAAGAGGCTGAAACGCCCGAGAGCTGGATTGTAGAGTATCAACTGGGTAAAAGTTTCCTAAAGTCTTTTGGCAGCGTCTGACTTTAGTGAAATAAAATACTCACAGCAATTTATACTTTGTATGTGTGTCTATTGACACACAAATGATTGAATTTATTCTAAGCATTAACAACTTGTTTGCTTATAACAAATCCTGGAATGGTCTTTTTTTCTTTTTTTTTTCATTAGACTTCCAGGCTAAATTGGAGTCTTGTCAGGAGGACAAGCTGCTCTGGTTTGAATGTGTTTTAAAGAAAGTTTCGTAACTTCCTTCTTTGGTATTCCTCCAGTCAGGCCTGATCCTTTTTTATCTATGAAGTTTAAGACTTGAGGGGACAATAAAGACTCAAATAAATTGGAGGTAATTGCAACTACATCATCAGCATAGTTTTGTTTAATTTACAGTGTCTATTTAGTGCTCTCCTGTTGAGGAAGTTTAATCAAATTCCTCATGCTGCGGGGGACTGCAGGGAGGAATACCAACAATCCCCGTGCTTGTTTTGAGGACTCTCCCACATGCAGAACTGCATACATAAGGTAAAGAAAGATTTTTTTAATTTTTTTTTTAATACTTCAACCAGGTGCAGTGGCTGGAGTGGTTCCTCCGTAACTGAGCCTGAGGACACAGGGGCTCCCTCTTGGCTGGGTGCTTTCATTGGGACAGTCTAGTCCTCTCTTGATGCTCTTAAAGCATTAAAGAGAGAGGAGCTCTGCTTTTAAATTAAGTCACACAGTAACAAAAGGTGAAATGAGTCCTTTGAATGTTAATCCAGTGAATATAGTTGTGTTAATACCTTGTTCCTGGTATTTTGGAATAGACAGAGTAGCCTCTTGGGAGCTCTTGGCTTGTTGCTTGTTGTTTATACTTAAGTGTGCTGAGGGCTGTGTTGGTGGTGCCAGATGCAGTGTTATGCTTAGTCCTTAACCTCCAAGTTTTGAGAGTTGTGCACGCCATGGTGCAGCTCCAGGCTGTTTTCTTCAGGGAATAAGATTTGATGGGGACAGTTGAAAAGCAAAAGTCTCAACCTTTGAATGCATGGAACGTTGCAAGGGATTATCCTTACCCAATACTCAATGAGCTCATGTTAGAGAGAAGAACAGTAGCCTATTTTTTTGTGCCTGTGTCCTTTGTCTACCCTTTATTTCCCCTCCTTGACATTCCCATATGCATACACTCTCAGTGTTTTAGCAGTATGCATGGTTTTTTCTGGTTCTCTAATAAGGCTGAATTTCTTCCGGGGTGAAAGATAAACATGATGTGAAGTGAGGTTCTGTGCTTCCATCTCTGCACATCGTGTTGCTGTTCTCAGTACTGAGAAGAACCATTCCTCTTGTCTTAGTTTTAACAACAGTTTGAGAGAAAAAATAAATCCAATAGTGTTGCTGTTGCATTGCTGAGATTTGGGAAATATGTTTAATCACTAGAAATTAATTAATATATGGCTTTTCCTCTTGAAACAAAGAGCGAAGAGTCTGAAATCTGAATCCTTCTTTTAAGGAAGGTGAAACGTTACTGATGCTACTTTAATCAGATTTTCAGGTAGTAAGAATTATTTGGTGTTGTCCAAACTTGGCTATATTGATTATTTGTACAATACTCACTTGTTTTTCCTTCTTGAATTCTATGCATGTTTCTATTTCCTAATGCCTCTTTTATAATGCAGTTACTATCTATGACAACATTCTATTATATTTATCCATAATATTTATATTTTTCTCTTCTAATGGTAAAGTAAATGTGATGGAATGACACGCTGTTTATGTTTTGTAAAGTTTCAGTAAGCTTATAGCCAAAATTGTTGCTGGTGTAGAGTCCCAGAACTTAGCTTTTCATTTACAACAGAAGTGTAAGTTAGTTTTGAATAATACTCTTTTTCCATTAGTCCTACTACAGCTTTCTTAGCAGTAAGGAAGGAATGCAAATCTTTGGAGGCTCATCTGAGGTTTTGATGGCCCAATAAAACTAAAATTTTTTTGGCATGAAGCCTTTAAATGCTGCAACAGATCTTGTATATGATTGGTATGATTTAGAAAGACTGCAAATGGCAAGCTCAGTATTGGACAGTTATCTTGATGGATTTGTTAGAGGCTTTTTTCCCTTCTCCCCTGTGGCAAAATACGGTCAGCTAAAGATTTTCTTTGTAATCATCACAAGATTCAAATTTAAAATTATTTTTTAAATTCTGTGCTTTGTCATGTAAGTTCTACACATACTTTGTTCTGTACCGTGTTATTAAGAAAGAAAAATTTTAAGAAAAATATGCTGATTATGAGACAGTTACCAACTGTTACGAGGATCTGGCTATTAATGTCCCTGATTTATTTTTTAAATTCAGTAATTTTTCCACTGAGAGAAATCCATCTAATTTTTTCTTCTTCCTTTCCCCGACCCCCCCCCCCCCCCCCCCACCCCCCCCCCGGGTTTATAAGTTCGTGGGTTTTTTCTGTCACTTTGCAGATTGAGCACCTTGAACAGTAAATACGTATCTTTTACTCTGTGATGGGCAGGACCTTATATTCCGACTGATAATTACCTTTGATATTAACTGCTTCAATTTTTGTTCAGTGATTTGTAGGATAAGGTTCCTGTCGTTTCTATTGCCTGCAGAGCTGTATTTTCAGTGATTGACTGAAAGACAAGTTTTAGGTAACTACAGGCTTGAGGCAGTGTTTGTAGGAATCTTGGCAATGGTCCTAAATTGTCTTTTACATATCCATAATCTGATTCAAGGGTGCTCCCTATAAGGACTGTTGTTTTTGTTCAGCCTTTGTTCAGATGTCTTAAATACCACCGCTTCCATTAAATGGAAAAAAAAAAAAAAATCATCTACTTCATAGTTTATGATCTTACTGTTGCAGCGTTTCCCTGCTGGTAAGCTGGCCTATGTAAAAACTGCTCTAATTCTTCTTAAATCTTTTAACTTCCCACTCAACTTGCAGACCACATCCCTTCCGTGCCCCTACACTTTATTGTGCTGCAAATAGTTTGGTTCCCGTTCTGCTTTGCTCTGCTCTGCTCTGCCAGTCTCCTTGGTTTCCTGGGAAGCTTGTCTTCTGCTCTGGGTCGCCCGTCCAGTGCTAGTAGAGAGAGTTACCTGCGGGATGGAAGGAGCCCTTCGGGAGGAATTGATGTGTGGGTGGTTTGTCTTCCCAGCAATTGGCATTCCAGAAAGATCACCTGTAACCTAGTTACTGGACCAGTAGATCTGTCAGCCTCTCCGCTTCCGAATTTTAATAATTATTCTCTGCTCTCTTCTGTGTTATGTAAAATATTCTATACGTTTGAATAGCCTAGAATCATAGAATACAATGCATTTGTTTTTGTGAAATGGAATTACTCATTATTTTTGTGCTGAGCTAAAGCAGTTTGTGATTAATAACGTCAAAGTTCCGTTTTGTTACCCTATACTTAGTCATTTTATCTGTGTTAGTAAGACACGATGACCTATTTTGGTTAGTAAGTCTGTTTTTTGAGCTGAAGCACGATAGCAGAAGTATATCTTGGAGTTTCTTTGGTATGCTAGAGACAAAAAAGGGGAGTGAAATATCAAAAATGTTAGTGGAGTGGGATTCTGTTGCTTAAGATGTCAGAAGCGTGTTAGACTATCAAAGGTTTAAAGCATCACTCTTGTTTTTAAAAACTTCATTTATATACTTCTGATCATTCTAAGATCCTTCAAGCAAGCCTGACTTTGCTACAGGAATTCAGAAAGGTGCCACGATGCTTTACATCCATTAACTGGTTCTCTGCTGCCTGGCTGTACCTGTTCCTTGCTGACTTGAGACAGCCACTAGTTCTTCTTTTTTTTTAGATGAATGCCACTTTGAAGACTCCTCACTGAATGAATCCGTTAAGAGAGCTGCCCAAAGGATATCTTATTTTTGCAGAACATGTAAAAAGTCAGGGTCACTTTGCAAACTGAGGGCTGTGGTAGCATACTCTTTATTTCCCTTACAGCAGTGCTGCGTTGGGCTGTTCTGTAGGGATTGAATAATCATACTCATACTATTTATTTTTTTTTCCATTACATCGCCTTCCGTTAAAAAAATTCCCATATTTTTCCTTAACTTACTAGATCTAACAACATTGTATGTAGTTGTTGACCCATTTCCCAATCTTAAGTGCTTTAGACAGATGAGAACCAAGCCATAAGCCTCCTGAATTATACACATAGTGTTCCCTAACTGACTACTACCTAGTCCTAGTAGTTGAAAGACTCATTCTTTGTTGCAAGAAGGTCAGGTTTGTGGCACCATATCTGCTTTGTTTAGCAACAACCTCAGTGGTTTTTCTAGCAGTTTTATTTAAACTTGTCTCAGTAATCAAATGAGCATGACTCGCTTAAAGGCTGAACTCTCTGAGGCAATGATACAGGAAAAACTGTGTAGGTTTTGTAAACGGGGATGAAACCCAGGGTCCATCAGAGCCATCCTCCCCAATCAGGAGATACGGGGAGTGGTGAAACTGCAGGGTTTGGCCTTGGACACAGCTGATAACTGGAGGGGGGGAAGAGTTTATCTGCCGTCCATGGGATGCTCCTGCTGACCTTGCCCATGTTGCATGGCCTGAGAATGCTGTGGTTTCCCAAGCATGCTGGAGGTGATCTGGGAGAAAGATCTCCCTTTCTTACTGGGAGAAAGGGAGAATTAGGGCTTGCTAGACTTGTATTGCACAGGGATATATAGCATTGCACAGGGACTTTTTCTCTAAATTTTACTTATTTTTTCCCCCCATAGTCCCTTACTGCAAAGATTAAATGTGTTGGTAGCTTTTCAGTATTGTGGTGCAGTTACTGGGCAAAAATAGGTTCTATTTCTGTAATCTGTAACTGCAAGCAGAGCTTATCAAAATTATCACAAGGCTAGAAAATAGACTGATTTGCCTTTAGAGTTTATTTTAGCATAGTTGGGACTTCAGATCCATTCTGGTGTGGACCTTTTATTCTGCATATGAGTTGCTATGTGCAGCTGGGCTGCTTGCACATCTTCCAGGGATTGCTCACACACCCCTCCAAGTCTTTCCCTCACGGGTGGTCAGTTACTTGAATAGTCCATGTAAGTTGCCTCTGTACAGCCGTCTCTTGATTTCTACAGAAACATCACTTTTTTGGGGCAGAAATATTCTAAGTGGAATTTCTTGGAGGAGCAGGAGGGGGAGAGGGATTCTGTGCCTCTCTTTAGGTGAACAGGAATACTGGCAGTGGTCTGCTGGTATTTCACCGGGATTTAGAGTAAAATCGTTTCAGTGTGGAAGAAACAACTTGGAAACGTTAACTTAAAATCTGTAATGGGAGATGGTTGCAGTGTTTAATACCAAGCTTGTGGGTGATAAGCAGGTTGACACCAGGATGGATTAAATTAAAAAAAAAAACAAAACAGCTTTTTTTAAAGAAACTTCCTGGCAAATTTGAACCATAATACTTGCTTTTGTGAAGATCTTACCTGAACTTGCTAGTTTCACTTAAGTAAAACAGTTGGTATCAGTGACTTCTCAAATTAAGTAGGTCAAATGATGCACCTTTCTTATTGTCATTTATTGTAAATATTGCATTTAAAATATATTAGAGAACTGAAGGGGAGCTACCCTTTAATTTGTTAAGATCTCTAAAGGATCAAACACTTGATAAAGTTCTCCTATTTACATTTTCCCAAGTCTAAGTACTTCTCATTTTTTGAGAAGCAGAAGAGCTTTTGCATCATGTATTTGCTTTCAATCTGCTACCAATTTGCTTCTGCTACCAGAAGCAGGCAGAATATTTTCTTTTTAAATAAACTCGGGACTGAGAACTCATCTGGGAGCTCAAGAAGTAGGAAAGCTTTTTCTTCTTGCTTTGTCTCTTTGAATCTATGAACAAAATAATCAGATGGAAAAAATTAGGATTATGTGGATTAAAGTTTGAAGCAGACAAAGAACTCCAAGTATCTAACTGAAAGCTTCATGCAAATTAGGTATCTCACAGGCTTAGTGCTTTTTAGATACTGAAATATCAAGAAATTCTGTTAGGTAAGTTTGACTATTAGTGAATTGAAAAAATTAGTTATAGTCACCAAATTTTTCACTTGATTGCATAATAAATCACTCCATTTTAAATACTGGTCTTGTTTGTGGTAAAGTTTTTTAATTTTCTGGTGCATTTTTAGGGTGACACTTGAGACATCTTAGAGGTTTAAGTTTAGTTCCTTCGAAATGCAGCAAAATTGGCATCTCAGTATAAAGATACAAATCCACTGCTAATTTCTAAGGTGTAAAAGCAATAAATGTAAGAAAGACATTATAACACTTAGAAAAGTCTCTAAATATCATATAACATTTTGATTATGGAAAAAGAGCTACCAAAGTAAATGTAAATACTATAATGGCAAATGAGTCTTTGAGATGTATCAATTAATCAAAATGAACTTCTGGAGGAAAAGGACAAAAGCAATTTTAATGTAGGCTTTTGTGCTTACTAACATGTTTACTTTCCAATAATGACTTAAGCCATTTGTTTTATCTTTTCTTCACTTGGACCATCAAATTTATCTAAAAATACTTCCAAAATGTGCTATCTTTTTTTTTTTTTTTTAAACTTCCCTAAATTTCATGTGGTAGTAAAGGATGTATTCAGCCACAGAGGTGAGTCAAAATCAACACTACCAAAGTGCAGACTACACCGTAGCTACTTCTTTCTTAAATATTGAAGAACAGTTGCATAGAAAGATGGGGTGGGGGTGGGTGTTGTTACTTGTGCTTTGCTGCAAAAGAATAATCATTTCTTTCCAAACAAGGTCAGTGATACCAATGTCCTAGTCCAGGAAGTTAGAATATTTTCAGTTGGAACGGACAATGATTGTGAGATGTATGAGCCTCAGATGTACTTCCAATGTGCTTGGCTGTGTTTGAGAGATTTTCACCTCATTTTCCCCCGCAGACAGCTTTGTGCATGACTGTTAGCATACTCCAATGAGATTTCTGTACCCTACGCATCTGAACTTGAATTTCCTGCCATTTCACATGTTGAGGGGAGAATGGAATAACCTATAAGTAGATCCTCCCAAGCATCATTTCTGGAAACTGTATACTGTTGTGGGCATGTTTATTTTGTACTTGTCTTCTTGCTATGATAACCTCAACTTTTTGAGGAAGGGAGCAGACAGTTTATTAAAAAACTTGTAGCAAAATGTCATTTACATAAGCAACAGCAGATCCCTTTATGCCACTGAACTCTACTTTCCTTTGCAGAGACTATGGAAAATCCTAATCAAAGGATGCGTGGAGTCTAGAGCTATGTTACCCTCTAACATTAGAGAGACTTCTTCAGCAGACGCAAGGGTGAAAACAAACTCAAAATCAATGAATCTCATGTATGCTTAAAGAAATTGAACAAAGCTCTACTTGAACTTTCATTTTTAAGAGTGGTTAGGAGCTCAGTCCAGTCTTCAGCCTCTGTTGTTGTTTATAGTCCAACGCTGTTTTGCCTTCAGGTGTTGGTGAAGCTGGAGGATAAACAAGCATTCTTGGTGATGTGATGGAACTTTGCAGTGTTTTCATGCCCTTCTTCTCCTCCCTTCCTCTAGCTGCTCTCCTTGTGGTTACTACCAAGCCTTAACTTTAAGTTATTGAGACTTTTTTATTTTTTTTTTCTTGGATACTACTTGGGTTCTACGTGATGTCAATAAATTACTGCTTTGCATAGATATGTTGGCTGACCTCCTTTGTCAGTATCAAAACTTAAGCACTTCCACTTTCTGCAGTTGGATCTTTGATTTATGGGTAGTCACAGGCCCTCCCATGGACAACTGGAATAACAATAGCTTTCCATTTGGGTTAAATGAGGGAACAATTAAATACTCTTTTGTTTAGGTAAGAAGATTGTTTAGTCTCAGAAATATTTTGCTTTTTTTCTTTTTTTTTCTTAACAATGGTCTTCTGAGACTGAAAACAAAGGCTTGTGCTGAGCAGTTAGTGCTCTGCTGGTAGTTGGCTTTATTGTTGTGACTCTTTGACTCTGAATGATTCCCAAACAACACAAAGCAGCATATTAAAAATCACATCTTCTTATGATGGTGAATGTTGTACTACTATTACCAAAAGGGTTTAAAAATTTCCCTGGAAAACATTCTTTGCTCCAGCAGTTCGGTTGGCAAATTGAACTTGAATACAGAAGATGCTTGGTGATTGCAGGAACACCTCATAGATGAGATGTCAGAGGCACCTAGCAGTTTAGAGGGACAAAGTCCAGAGGCTGTATGGAGAAACAGATTGAGGCGGGGGTACGGTATCCCCAAAATACCCCTTCCAGGCAGTGGTACTTTAAAACCAACTTATCAAGAATATGTCTGATACTGGGCAAAGTGTGAACTATTACTGCAAAGTTTCTGGCTGGTGAGGAGGTCTTGCAGAAAGCTGTGAAGCTTGGTGCAGCAGTGTTTCCATTCCTTCATAGGGTTTGTTTGAAAAATACCAGGATCATAAGCTGCTGAAATTGGAAACATGAAAGGAATTTCAGGGGCTGAAAAAAACCAGGACGGACAAATATATCTTAACATTAATTCAAAGGGTCAGCAATACAGAGGAAGTTGTTAAGGCTGATGTTTTTTGACTGTATGTTTAGTGCAAAAGCGTTGAAAGCAGAAGAGCATGGAACAAAGTAGAATCATAGAATTAGTAGAGCTCAGGGGCGTGCAAAGCAAAACGAGGTGCCAAGAACTAGACTAGAGCTGTAGTCCAAATGCTTCTATGGTTTTGCTGAAATTATAGGTAAGGTGGGAGCACGGTGTTACCATAAGAGGCAGGGCAGCTACCTCTTACCTTAGCTTATGTGAAGCTGATGTTCTGCACTTTGAGAAATGCTGCCCTGTTTTGAAATCTCAGCGGAGAATTAGAGGCAAGTCACCGAATCAGTCATCTTAGTGCTACTATTGAAATTTGTCGGATAATCACCGAGCTGAGACAAATGAGCCCAAGAACTTGATAAAATAAGCACTAACAGACTTCCTGCCATCTGAAAAGCGGTGCTGATATCTCAAGGAAGAGTTGACCTCTTCACACAACAGCATAAGGCACGTCAGTGACTGAGCTTTGTTGTTTAACAAGCTGCTCAGATGTATTTCATATCATGCTAAGAGCTATTGTTAGTGTTATCTTCAGTGCAAGGAGGAAAACGTGGGCAACTGTTCCATTGCAAGTCTATCATAGGAGCCAGTAGGAACCAATTGTGGCTTCATGTGGAGGTTCGTGTGGTCAGCACTTGGCAGCTGAGAACCTGGACAGTGGATGAAAGTGACCTCTTCCTGCCTCTGTGGCTTTGAGTTATTTGTGCAGAACAGGAAAGCCACCACCCATGGTAGAAGTTATGGGGTAGATGAAATAGAATAGAACCATAGAATGATTCAGGTTAGAAGGGACCCTAAAGATCATTGAGTTCCACTCCCCTGCAATGGGCAGGGACACCTCCCACTAGAGCAGGTTGCTCAAAGCCCCATCCAACCTGGCCTTGAACACCTCCAGGGATGGGGCATCCACAGTTTCTCTGGGCAACCTGTTCCAGTGTCTCATCACCTCAGTAATACTTTGGTTTATTTTGGTTTGGGGTTTTTTTATGTGAAGCTCTGTGTGCCTGTGCACAGAACATAATAAAGTCTAAGAAGTGGTGTGTTGGAAGCAGAGAGAGAGCACAAGGCAAGAGAGATCTTGTTGAGCAGGCTGTTATCTGGGAAGAGATTTCAAGTTGGAAATTTCTGCGTGACTGATTCCTGCTTCCCAGGGGAAGGATTTTTCTTGGGGTTTCAGCTCTATCAGTTTCTCCCAAGAGAAGTAACATACCTAAGCTCTAAATATTTTCTAGGTACTTGAGTTAAAACTGGGTGATACTGAGACATGCAAATTCACTTCTCACTGGAAGCTCATTTAATATTTCTGAAAGGGAAACAAAGTTTATATGTTTTCTATAAACCACTTTAAGCATGTTTTTAACAAGAGGTGAGAAATCCAACAGCTTAGCTTCTAGGCACAATGGATTTATAATGTGGTGGTAAGGCCATGCAAGTGGACATGTCCCTCACCTTATGAGTGGCTGCATAAATCTGTTAGTGCCTCGTAAATCTCATCAAGAGGCTGTTTTCTTGACATCTGCCAGATTCGCAGTTTGCCTGCCAGCCGTTTTAGGAGGTTCTTGGGAGAAGGGCTGTGTGAGTGGTAGGGAATATGAAGGCAAAACAAGCTTTAATGCTGCCTGAAGTGCCTTCCCTTGACGATCAGCTTTTGAATCCCTGCAGAAGAAGAGTGGCCTCTTTCTTCTTCCTCCTTCACTTTCCTCATCACCTTCTGCTCCTGCCTTTCAGAAACTATGCAACTTCTCAAATGACTTTCATATTCACTAGCACAGCACCATAATTGAGCTCAGTCACCTCAAGTGGGGTGGCTTCTTGTATAACTCAGCTCTAATGAGGTTTTTAGTGCCAGGACACAGCAGAAGTAGGTAAATCTAATTGTTTCATGTAGGCAAAATTACCTGGCCCCAGGTAACCCAGTCTAGAAACATGTAGTGCAGCTGTGTTCATATAATAGGAACATGCTTAATAGAGTGTGACTCTTCAGTAGGAAGCAAATCTTTATCTTCTGGCTTCAGCAAGTGCTGCTTATGGATATTCCCACACAGCCTGGGGGGAATTCTCAAGAAGAGAGTGGAAGAGGTAATGTTTTAGGAGATGGACATCAAAATATGGGGTGTGTAACGTGGGACTTAGTCCCAATATTTCCAAATAGAGATCTGGTTTACCCCAGAGTCCTACCTCTAATGATGGCCAGTAGTAATGCTTAGGGTGAAAAAAGTGTTAGTGAAACCAGTGATCCCTCCCAGCTTTTGGCAGGCTGCAGTTCAAGGACTTGGAGCAAGGAAGTAATGACTGCATCTTTGTCTAACAGTCCTTGACAGACTTTCTTCTATGAATACATCTAACCACGTGTTAATCTGTTTTAAGTTCTTGCCTTCACAACATCCTGTAACAATGGGTTCTGCAATTAATAGTAGTATGGAAAAAGTACCTCCTTTTCCTCTTGTTTTTAAACGAGCTGCCTGATGAACTTCATTTTATATGACCTAATTCATTTATTTCTTAGGTATGGTTTCCCATTTGCTTTCTCTGTAATACCATTCATGGTTTTATGTCTGTCATCTCATCCATTTCCCCTTCAAATCTAAGAGAGCTTTTTTGTTTAGTTTTCCTCATGTTAAAGCAGTTCCAGACTTCCCATCGTTGTCCCCCTTCATAGAATCACATGGGGTTGGAAGGGACCTCTGGAGGTCATCTAGTCCAACCCCCCTGCCAGAGCAGATCTACCTAGAGCAGGTTGCACAGGAACATCTCCAGAGAAGACATTCAACTCCGCCACCTCTCTGGGCAGCCTGTTCCAGTGCTCTGCCACTCTCACAGCAAAGAAGTTCCTCCTCTCCTTGTTCTGCTGCATCATTCTCCAAGGGTCACTCAGAGAGGCAGCCCTTGGCTGCACCAAGGACTTGCAGTGGTGCAGCGGTGTTCCCTGTTGTGTTGGGTACCCCTGACCTGCTCACTCCCAACCATTCCTTGTGCTCTCCAACTGGCACTGAGCTTTGCCATCTGCGAGTGAGTGGTTCCTCATTTTAATTAAACTGTGGTGGCTCCAGGGTTGCCATTCACTATATTGACTATTGCTTTATGGGGGGTGTGTGTATATAAATACCTGGCACGTCTATCTGCAGCTCTTCACAGTTAAGTTCTCCTAATTTCTTACTCACCAACAAACTTTATCATCTTGCTGCTTGCTCCATTTTCCACATAAATAATTACTATATTGAATAGAACAATTCCAGAATAGCAAAACCAGAGCTGTTGTGAAAACTGGCTATTTATTCCTGTGCTGTTTCTTCTTGTCTAACCAGTTGTTAATTCACAGAAGGACCTTCCATCTTATCCCATGACAGTTCAATTTCCTTAAAAGCCTTTGGTGAGAGACATTGTCAAACATTTGTAAGAAATACTAGCACTAGATATATAT